>CAUYUJ010013847.1:122500-207500 GCA_963575745.1 Prorocentrum cordatum | reverse complement strand
ATGTTACCGCGGCCACGTGCGCCGAGGAAACCTCTGCGCATTCGTGGCAGAAGGTTTCGGAGCGCAGCGGATGCCAGCGCGCGTGGCGCGGCCATGGGAACGCACGGCGCTCGTCTATGCCGGCGGCGCAAGTCCGCAAGGTGCTGATCTGACTCGCTTTGGAATTCGCGAGCGCATTCCAAAGCGAGTCAGATCTGCACGTGCTAGAAGAGTACCCGCCGTATAACTGCTTGGCGAAACAGGGCCACGGATATAGAATTGGATGTTGAGGAGATGGGGGGACACATGCAAACGAGTGAAGGGAGAGATGGCACGGAGAGGAACGGGGAAGGAGTAGAGATGGCAGGGAGAAGGAGACCCGCGCGCTCTAGAACTCTAACGTATTCCAGCGGCCTGAAGAAACTCAGCGGGTGCTGTCTCAGGGGGGGCCCTGTCGGGATCCTCTTGGGGCCCGCTGGGAGCGTCCAGGCATTATTCTGGGCCGTATTGAAGCCGTCCTGGGCCGTCTTGGAGCGTTCTCGGGTAGTCTCGGGGCCAGCGTGGACAAATTGGAGAATCTATTGGGCCATGTTGGTGGCATCGCGTACGCATTCTTGGGGTGAGCTCTTGGGCCCAAAAGTAAGCCTCAGCAGTCGATATCACGATATCGCGACATTACGATCTGCCTGTGGCCGTGATATTCCTATGTGCTCTGCTGAGTGGGTGCGACCCGTTCCTGGTGGGGAAAACCTAATTCCCACGCGATGCGCTCGTGTGTGGGAAGTGGGCCTGGCTCCAATAATACCATCAGTTTTTATTTTTTTGCTGGCGTACCCAGTCCGAAACACGAGAACACGATATCACGATATCGCGATATGGAGATATCGTGATATCGTGATACCGTGTTCCCCTCCGCCCCCGTTTCGGATATGGTGATATGGTGATATCGTGTTATCGTGTCCCCCCCGCCCCTGATTCTGATATCGTGATATCATGATATCGTGGTATCGTGTTCTCTGTGTTGCTAATAACATGACTTGGTGCTCTGTGTTGTGCGTGCTCTTTGTTGTGCGTGCTTTTTGTACGTTGTAGGTGTTGTGTGTGTGTTATGTTTGTCTAGCGTGTGATGTGTTGGGCGTGAGTTGTGTCTCTGTGTGCGCATGTAGTTCTGAGGCCCCAGGAGGCCCCAGGCGGCCCCAGGGGGCCCCAGGAGGCCCCGGGAGGCTTCAGGAGACCCCAAGAGGCTCCAGGAGGCCGCAGGAAGCCCCAGAAGGTTCAGGAGACCCCCAGGAGGCTCCGAGGCGGGGTCTGGGGCACCAGAAGGTTCAGAAAGCCACAGGAGGCCCCAGGAGGTTCCAGGAGGCCCCCGGGAGACTCCGAGGCGGGGTCTGGGGTGCCAGGGGGCACGTCGGGGCTCGATGTTGGGAGGATGTTCAAGGCGAAACCGCCATTCTCTGAGAATCGGGGTCAGCATTATTGAAAGTACCATGTGTTTTTGAAGGTGTCATGTTAATCTGTTGAAATTCCCATGTGTTGTTGGGCCCTGACGTCACGATCTGCGCGAGGGGTGCCGTCGATTTTCAAAATTTCGAGGATGTCCCTAGCGAAACGGCCAGACAAATCGCGGACGCGGCGCCCCGCGCACGCATGAATCGCTTCTGAGCTCTATTCCCTCGGCGAGGTGCGCATGATAATGAATAAATAATTGTGTCGCTCTCCCTATCCCTCCCTGCATGCGCATCCCTTCCACGTCCATGCATATGTTGCGCAGGGCAATACCGCACATGGCTATATGACACAACATTGCACCACATGTATTGCACCACGTAGGTTTCACCACGCAGACTGCGCCGCGCATATTGCACCTCATGGGCTGCGCCACACAGGTTGCGCCAAAT
This sequence comes from Prorocentrum cordatum, assembly GCA_963575745.1. Lineage (NCBI taxonomy): Eukaryota > Dinophyceae > Prorocentrales > Prorocentraceae > Prorocentrum > Prorocentrum cordatum. The sequence continues at coordinate 205,623 of CAUYUJ010013847.1, read as the reverse complement.
TGCTTGCACCACGTAGGTTGCGCCACATAGCTTACGCCACATATAGTGCGCCATGTAGATTGCACCACGAATTTTGCACCACATATATTGCGCCACGCATGTTGGGCCACATAGGTTGGACCATAGGTTGCACCACATGGCTTGCTAGAAACACACTGTCTGGGGTCCATGCTGGCTAACGCATGCGCGTCAGTGCGTGATGTCTCCGACCACGCCGTGCAATTCGTAATGCCCTATCGGCAATCAAACATCCAGACGCAAACAGTCTGGGCTCAGCACTCTAACTGGCGAGGCCCGCCTCCTGGAAAAAAACTCGCGGACCTCCGGGAGCCGCTCGTTCCAGCGGCGCGCCGAGCTGTGCATCTCGAGCAGCTGAATGTTGAAAGTGTAGATCGCCCCCGCCGTCTGCTTGTTCAGCCTGTTCAGCTCCTCGGCGTCCAAAGTCGACGCGCGCCAAAGGTGCAAGAGGCCCTTCTCGTCGACGTGGGAGTGGTGCCCGGCGCAGCTCGACCCCAGCGCCTGAGAACAGTTCACTGGGCAGTAGGTCACGATAGGGAACGCGCCCGCTGGGACGCGCATGGCGGCGCCCTTGACGAGGGGCAGCGATGTAGATCTCATCTTCAGCCATTGCTGACCCGAGACGGACTCCAAGAATGCTTTGATGTTGTCCAACGCAATCCCTTGGTCGAGCAGAGCTCTGATTGGCAAGAGCGTGACCGACGCGTGGGCATTGACGGCTTGCAAGAAGCACGGCATCCCAGGCAGTGGAACCCCACGGGGTCCCGTTCCCCACGCGAACTGCTTGATTGTGAGCAGCCGCGCAGCACGAGCAGGCTTCTGGAGGCAGGCCGCGTCGAGCAGCTGGGACTTGAACTCCGCTGGGGGCGGCCCGATCCGACCAGAGAGGCCGACCCGCTGCTTGTTCTCCTCCAGCTTCTGCGCAGCGCGCTTCATCTTATCGTGGAGGTTCTCGACGCTCGCCGCCTGGCGCTTGGCGACCTGGGGCGCGGGTGAGACGCGGAGATGGGCAGGTTCAGACGAGGGCGGAGACACAGGTGAGGAGTCATATGTGGAGGGGCCCAAGAAAGTTGCGAGGTCGAGGTGGGAAGGGAGGGAGAAACCAAAACAACCCACCCTCGGGCGAGGATGAGTCGTTCGGTCCCCTCCCCCCTCCATCATCATCTTGTCCATCATCGCTCCTTCTCCCTCCCCTCTCTCATCGTCCTCTCCATCGTCGCCCTCCCCTCGGCCAGAACAGAGGGGGGCAGACGTGGGCTGCTGGGTGCTGTGGCATCGCGAAACGTTGAGAATAGAGGAGTGATGATGTGGGGATTGGATACATTCCCCACGATCGCAATCAATTTAAGCCCACTTGTTCCCAACCTCCTCCAACGCCACGTGGCCCGCGACGTCGAAGACATATGCCGCGTCGTCCGCAAACTGCAGAACCCCAGGGCCCACGCGTTCGAGTGGCACTGGAGTGGCGGTCTTCAAGTCGCTCTGGAGAACTGGCACTTTGACCATCAGCCCATGGTTTGACTGGCTGGTTCCACTGTCGCCATTACTGCCGCCGCCTTCTGCGCCTGCCACCTTCTGTTTCAAGGCTTGTGCTGCTGCCTTCGCCCGAGTAGCGTCTTGGACAAGCGAGCTCTGCTTGTCGTAGTGCTCCTGGAGCGAGTAGGCCATTTCCGCGGTAGCCTTCGCGAGCACGGGGGCGCACCCTCTCTCCCTCATGTCCTTCGCTAGCTTATCCTTGTAGTGACGAACCTCCAGCTTGCTGCTCCTGCCGCTCTGCGCTTTCTCCTGGGCGAAGAACGCGAGGCTGTTCTCCATGCTCTGGTACTTCGTCCTGACGACCTCGAGCTCCTTCTCGTGACTGGCCAAGAGGTCTTCGCATTCCTTGAACTGGGTGGGCTTGGTTGCCATCTCTTCATTGAACTGCTGAATGTTTGTGTCATCGTTCTCATCTACGACTTCCTTGTCGCACATGTCGTGGTACTTCTTCATCTTCGTGGAATGCCCTCCCTGCCAAAGACACTGTCCACGAGAGTTTGAAGCCGTTTTTTAAAGGGTATTCTTCTGCTTGAGCGCATCATCTTTGGTCATGTGCTTGCTGTCGAGATCCTCTGCGCAGCGCTGCCTGTCGCCGGGCCCCGCGCCAGTTGCGCTGCCCGCTGCGACGCCCGCTGCGCTGACTCTGGCACGGGCAGCGCTAGCAGAAGGCGGCCGACGGGGGATGTCCTCGGGGGGGGGCTTGCAACAAAGGGGCACGTTCCAGAGAGCCGTCCCCGCCCGTTCCCCCATGGGCCACCCTTCGCAATGAACATGACGACCTTCGCGACGAACCAACCCATGCCCAATCATGGCCCGCTGGTGCTGACCAGACACGGCGCGGGAAAACTTGATGCACGCATTGCATGTTTGCATGCGTCTACCCACGCGCTGCGTTCAGTGCTGCGCCAAACCCACCAGGGCACAACTCCGGAATGACAGGGCCCTCCGAAGATCTCTTCTCCGACCTTCTACTTTTCCCTCCCCCCATGGACTCCCTGAGGCCCCCCCACCCCCCACTGCCCTAGAACCCCGTCGAGCCTGCTTGGCGCCATAAAATCTGAATCGTTCCTGTCATGCTTCAGAGCCCCTGTTCCCCCCCCCAGAGCAGACTGACCCAGCCTAAACCGTTGCTGAGGGCGCCGAGGCCCGAGGGCAGTTCCAAGAGGCGTGGGCTTCATAAGGCTACGCCCAGTCTCGCGGAATGCTTGGGCCCTCACGCATTTATAGCCTCAGCATTTCCTTTGGGAAATGCACCACAAATCAAAGCATGCAGGTGAGGGAAACATGTCGAAATGAGGTGCGAGGTGGAGGGGCTTAGGGAAGTCCTGCGGCGGCCCCAAAAACTTCGTCGGCGATTGCAGATCAGGCAAGCCCACGCGCGAAGCAGATGGACCGAGCGAGGAAGAGAGCTCCACGTCGTCGGTGTCCATCTCCTTCGGGGGCGCGTGCTGGTAGGCGATCCGCAGACGCTTGTCATCAGGCTCCTCCAGCGGCGTGTCCTCCTTTGCCGCGGACATGCTGCGGCTAAACCTGACCTTGCGCTGCTTGTAGTTGTCGATCACCTCGACCCTGGGCTCGCCGTCCTCGCCGCCATGGTTTGTTCCCTGTTCAGCGTGGAGCATGAGAAAGTCAGCGCGAGCATCTTCGTCGGAAATCCTGTCCCAGAACATGTGGTAACTAATGTAGCGAGCCTCGCTGAGCACCAGCACCGTGTCGACGTACTCCGTGTGGCAACCGCGTGCTGAGACGTCGCAGTTGAAGCAGAGCGGCGCTGGAGTGGCAGACTTCCTCGGCAGCGCAACGGTCGCGCGCGCAGCCGCGCGCTCAGCGCCGTTCCCCTGGCTCGTGACGAACGGCCTAGCTTTCGTGCGCCAGGCTGCAGGATTCTGGTCCATCCTTTTCCATGGCACTCAACCCCCCATGCGATTGCAGCACCTGCCGAGCGTAGGGCCGGACGCCGTTGACGCAGAGCTCGTGCATCCACTGCCCCCGATATTTCTTGGTGCACGGGCCAGGGCCCTCACAAGCAAAGCACGTCGCAAACTCGCCGCTGGCAGAGAATTCTGACCCGTGGACGCTGCTCATCGAGGCAGCTGCTGATATATAGAAGGTGCGCAGGAGCGCAGAAACAAACATGTAGATATGAACGCGATGCATCTCGCTGCTTGGTTGAATGAGCCCAAGCGCTTGCGGTCAACAACAATCAAGGCTGGCAGCGGCTTCAGTGGGCAAAGATATGCCCACCGTCTTGGCACACATGCGAGTCCATCACGAGAGCGCCACCAGAGGTACCAAAGGTCATAAGACCAGCACGCGTGGACCCCAATCAGCGTTTCGTGATCACGCGCACTTTAACGCGTGCGCAAGCACCGCGTGGAGAAAAGACGACCAGCACGCGTGGGCCCCCAATCCCCCAGCCCTCTGGGGGGAGGTTGTCCAGAGCGCTTCCGTTTCCAACCTCCCTGATACATTCCCCCCCCCCATCTCCTCTCTCTGGGCCTGGGCGGTGGGGGGGCGAGGGGTTAGAGGGTCCTTTTTGACCCAAGATGGCTCCAAGAGGGCCTCAGAGAGCGCGAGCTGGCCTTCAAGATGGCCCAAGATAGCTCAAGATGGCCCAAGATAGCCCCCCGCACGCATCCAAGAGGCCTCAGGGCTGCCCCAGGACGGATCCAAGTGCCTCTCGAGCCTTCAACGGCAAGATGGCAACATCCTTCAAAAGCCTAGGGAAAATCAATGTTTCAGGCAGTCTCGCCTTTTCGCTTCCCCAAGACGGCTCCAATATCACCCAAGAGGCGCCCGAGAGCGCTCCAAGACGGCCCTTAAGACGCCGCTTGAGAGCTCCCGAGGGGGCGATGCTAATTAAGGAACCTCCTCTTGTTGAGCCATGGGGCCCAAGATGGCCCCAGGAGGCCCCCCCAGTCTCTCCCTAAGACCCATCCACCCCGCCCTTGTTGGCCCAAGATGGCGCCGAGAGAGCCCTAGATAGCCCAAGATGGCCTTCAAAAGTGCCTAAGATAGCCAAGCATGGCTCACTATAGCATCCGACAGACCTCCAAGAGGCCTCGAGGCAGCCTCGCGATGGCCCAAGATCGCCGAGCATGGCTCAAGATAGCCTCCGGCAGCCTCTAGCAGAGCATGGCTCGAGATAGCCTCCAAGAGGCCTCAAGAAAACTGGCAAACCATTATGGTTGGGCTGATGGTTTATGGCTTGCCCCAATATTTTTGCAAAGGTGAAGCCACTTTTCTTTAGCGAAAGGGTTCAGGGCGGCCCCAAGAGCCCCTCAGGCATCCCGAAAGAGCCCCACGAAGGCCACCAGACCCCCTAAAAGAGCCCCAAGAGGACCCCAAGACGCCCCAAAAGAACCCCAAGAGGGCCCCAAGAAGGCCCCAAGCGGACCTCAAGAGAGCCCCAAGAAAGAGTTCCAGGAGGGCCCCACATCCCAAGAGAGCCCCAAGATGGCTCCAAGTTTCGAAACGCACCCGAGTTTAATATACAGATCAGTGCAACAGCCATTGCGAGTGATCGAAACACCCCTCACCCCTCATCGAAGCACCATCGTAGCTTGCACTGATCCCCATCTTAAACTTCAATGCGGGAAGCTCTGTGTGATCCTTGTCTTCCCGAAGACGGCTGCGCAACTGCATGCGTCCTGCCGCCCCTGATTCACCGACTCCCCTGCTGATCGTTTCTGGATGGGCTGGCGGGGAGGCGGCGGCGGGACACGGTCGGGCTGCGGCCGTGACAAATTAGCCGGGCGCGCGCGGGGGCCGCGGATCAGGCGGCGGCGCAAGCTGCTGCCCAGGGAGTCTGAAAGGGAAACAGCCACCCAAGAAGCAGGGAGGTCGCTGCCAAAATGGCGCGACGCACATCCCCAGTCGAGGATCGTGTCGGTCCGACGATCACGAGGTAGTGGGGATCATTCTCCGTGCAGGAGGGGCGTCAGAGAGCCCAGGGTGTCTGTCGGGTATGAGCAAGACCGCAGGCAAAAGAGCTGACGTCGTCCAGCAGCGAGAAGGTCTCTGACAGCGCCAGCGAACAGTCGCAGCTTCAGAGAACGCATCCACGCGGCAGAAAGGGCACGCCTGAAGTCATTGACAAGCGGAGTCAACCTCAGAACAGCTGCGGAGGAATGCGTCTGCACGCGACAGATCAACGACATGATGCGACGCAGTGCAGGGGCCCACATGTCCCCGACCTTGGCGAGAGACACGACGGCCAACCGAAGGTGACAGGGCGTGTACCAGGAAGCAACTAAGTGACATAACAAAGAGCGGCTCTCCATCCACGCTGGGGTGCCAGAAAGAGGAAACGCGCTCTGAGAAAACGGCTGGCGGGGATGCGCGAAGAGTCAAGAATAAGACCAGCGCGCGACCCCATGTGTGCAAGCACCGTTTGGAGCTAACGCGAGCATAACGACAACACGTTTCAAACCGATGCCAGTTGGACAAGATTGGAGTGGAGAATCAATGCTTCTCAAACCCTGGGATATGCGTGATCGTAACAATACGCCTATGATTGTCATCGCCTTCGTTTCTTGACGATCGTCCTCATCCTGTTGTTGCTGCTGGCCCCCACGATGTTCATCGACCTCGTGAATCATATCATCATCATCCGATCCTCCTCTCAATACTCACGATCCTCAGCCTGTTGGCCATGGCCCTCCGTATCGGTATCATCGGCCTCTTTGTAATCAGCCCCTTGTCCACCTGCATGTCATGGGCCTCGTCCTGGCCACCCGCCCCTCAAGTTGTCCTCATGGCCCTGGCCATTATCATCTTCATGCCCCATCTTCTTCCTGGCCCTCATGTTTATCATGGCCCATTCCACTAGCCAATCCAGAACCGATCGCTGAGCGAGCTGCCCATTCCGTCCTCCATCGTTCCCCTGCGTCGTTATGTTTGTCCTCCTCATTCTCCTCCTCTGGCTGCGTGCTCGGTCGTCGGCCCTTCCTTTCCCTCGCACTCCTCATTCCTCCTCCTCCTCCTCCTCCTCCTCGGCGACGGCGGCCCCGAGCAAGCGCGCAGCGCCGCCTTCTCAGCGAAGTCGCACTCGACGTGGGCGGCAGGCAGGCGAGAGAGCAACAGGCGAGAGAGCAGACCAACCAGGTTCGTTTGATTGAGATTCGCTCGATATGCTGTTGCTGCGCGCGTCGCTTTGCGAGTACGTGGTAGTATGCCTTGTTGCGTGGACGTGCGAGCGTGCATGCTGCCGCTCGTGCTTGCCATGTTGCTATTTGTATGTGCTGCTTTTCGTGCTGCCATGCTATGCGTGGTGCGTGTGTTGCATGTGTTGTTGTGTTTGTTTGTGTTGGTGCTCAGTATATTGCCCTTCGGTGCTAGGGTTAGGAGTACGAGTATGAGTGGGGGCAGGAGTAGGGCAGGAGAGCCCTCAACCATGTCGGCGCACACCTCACTCGTTTCGTGGTCCCTGCGACTAAGACAAAGTGAGGTGTGCCACTTGGATTGCACGCGTCGGTCCTGTGGCCCACCTCCCTGCGAGACAGCAGCAGGCGAAAGGGCGACAGTGCCACGAAATCTCAGGCACTGCTGAACTCAGGCGCTGCTCAACTCAAACCGCGCTTGCGACTGGCAACCCAAAAGCTGGCCTTGACAAAATTCGTGAGCGCAGGACGCGCGCTGCGGAGACTGCAAAGGCACGAAATGGGCACTGGCTAATGAACTCATAGGTGACCACCGAGCGGGTCGGTGTCTGGAACGTTCAAAGCGTCAGGGTACAACTCCTCTGCATCAGCGCCGATCCCCAGATCGCAAAGGACATCTGAGAAGCAAGGTTGTGAAGCATCGCCCCCTGCGGCTGGACAGCGATCAAGATGCCCCCCCTGCGGCTTGATCAACATAGAACTCTTGAAGACCACCCCCTGCGAACTCATCAACACCTGGGCGCGCTGGCACTGGGGTCTCAACTTGAGTATCCCCCCCCTGCGGCTTCAACGCCAGCGTCGCCGCCATGGATGTGGAGCGTGGCCGTTGCTGCCACTTTGGGACCTGCATCTGCCTCGTTAGCCTGCGTGATCGACGACTTGCCCGCCTCCTCGCGCTGACCCCGGTCCTTGGCCTTGGCCTTGCCATCTAGCGGCTCTGGTGACGACGCGATCTCCTCCGTTATCTGAAAAATCGACGTCCCCGAGCCTCGAATCATCTTGGCGCCCCTCTCTGGGTGGTCAGAATGCTGGCTGCTCTGGGCACCAGCGCCACCTTCAGCTGGAATATCATCTCGAAACCTCTTCAAAAACGATCTTTGCTCCTGGCACGTGTCAAGCCGTGGGCCATGACCGCGTGCGCATAATGGCAAGGTGATCGCGACGTTCTTCTGGAAGCCTGGTGGGAGTTCCTTCAAGTGCACGTCCAGCACGGGCACCGCTCCGGAAAGGCTGACCTAATCCTTGATGCGGTCATCCTTTGACATGCCCGACGAAGAACAATAAACCGCAGCTACTGTTTGAACTTGAAAGTACACGCTAGGCTAAGGCTGAGTGAACGTGCAAGAACAACTCTCGAGCAACAAATTGCATACAGTGGTGACATCGATATCAAACCGCCCTCTGGGCGCTGGTGGTTGAGAAAACTCCTCCGTTGAACCCCATCAGACAGTTCCAGGACGGCCCACAGAGCTTTCAGATGACTCCGAGATTGCCCAACACGGTCGCCTCGATCATAATCCAAGGCAAGGTCTGTTCTCCATGGGGGTGTTCGATCATAAACCTTGCATCGGACAGCCCATGATGGCGTCCAATGTGTTACTTTTGAGAACTCATGCGTTGCCGTATCAGTCATTATTCGTTTAAGCCGTTCCACTGTAACATGAAAGTTGTTCTTACTGGAAGTAGTCGTACAACGTAACCTTGATCAGTACATAGCTTACATTGACCAGAACGTCAATCACCCTGTTGTGCTAGCTTACATGTGGTACTATGCATCATACCGAACACGAGCCTTGGAAGCCTCTTATCCCTGAAGGGTTCTTACCCTTGAAGGCCTCTTACCCTTGAAGGCCCCTTGGGGGCCCATGCCCTTGAGCGCCTCTTACCCTTGAGAGCCCCTGGGGGGCTCGCACCCTTGAAAGCCTCAGCGTTGAACGCCCCTTACACTTGAAAGCCTCTTGGGGGCTCCTGTGTTGTTTGTCGGCCTCCTGGCAGGCTCTGAGGGGCCTCCTGGGGGCCTCTGGAGGGCCCCTTGGGGGGGGGGGGGGGGGGGAGGGGTGGGGGAGGGGGGGCGGGGGGGGGGGGGGGGGGGGGCATCTGAGGGGCCTCTTGGAGTGCCTTTTGGAAGCGCATGCAGGGCGTCTTACGGGCCCCCTGAGCTCGAGCGGGGCAGACGCTCGGGCATTCTTGAGACTCGGCGAAAGCGAACGGCTAGGCGCGTGCACTGAAGAGTGGCAGAGCGCGGGCAGCCGCCTGACCTGAAGAACGTGCACTGGCCGCCTGAACTTGCCAGCAGAGTGAACTGAAACGCGTGCACTAGCCGCCTGACCTGGCCGCCTGCTGCACACAACGCAGACTTTGCACTCTATAGCCAGCCTGGACTAGCCGTTGGAACAAACAACTTGCGCCACCTGTGCCTCGAGCTGGCCATGCCGCCAACTGCTGCCGACGGCCTGCCGCCGCCGCTGGACGAGGGGCCCGTGGCTCTCGTGGCGGTGACTGGTGCACCTTCCAAGGCTCCTGCAATGCCTCCGTGATCACAATTGCCCCCTTGCTCAAGTGGTGGCTGACCCTTCTCATCAATTGCTCGTACTTCTTCATCCGCCTCCTGGGGGTGGTCACGAGCAACCCTCGAGTCACGCACCTCTGCTTGAGGCTGTTGCACCGCTGCACTGGCACTGTACCGTGCTGCCCTCCCTTGGGAGGCATCACCGAGAGCAAAGTGATTGAGTAAATAGCAAGTGATGCAGCAAGCACGCTGCGTGATCGAGTATATGAATCAGCGGCAAAAAACCATAGCACATCTACTTCAGTCAGAATGGCCACGCATGGAGACGCGGAGGAGGGGGCCAAATTAAACCCAACATGCATCAATAACCACCGATGCTGCAATGCACGTTTTCCGCCCCATGCCCCCTCCCCAGTCAATGGGCGCTTTCGTTTTCACAATTGGAGGCGGGCCTTTGAGAGACGGATGCGCCATGGGCTTGGTAGCAATGGAAGGGGTGCCGTTATTTGACCAGCCACCCTCCATCCTTGTAAACTCGTGTTGGTTTGCTTGCGAGTGTCGTCCAGGGATGCCCGGGGCGAGAGTCGCATGTTGGAAAATGTCTTAAGCCTCGGGGGGAACCCCCTCGCGGCAAAGAGCGCCTCTTGGCCGTGTGGCACTTGCGAGACCTGTGGGGCGTTTTGGGACCTGTGGGATCTGTGGGACCTGCGGGACTTGCTACGAGGGGGGGGGGGGGGGGGGGGGGGGCGATTAGGTTGCGTTACGAGGTGGGAGGGGGGGGGGGGGTCGGTTAGGTCACCGTTGCGAGGGGCTGTCGATTAGGTCCTTGCTGCGATGGGGGGGTCGATTGAGTCACCGCTACGTGTGGGTGGGGGGGGGGTCGATTAGGCACCCGCTATAAGGGAGGTCGATTCGCCCCCCGCTACGAGGGGGTGTGATTAGGTCACCGCTATAGGGGGTGTTTATTGAAGCCCCTTCGTCGCCGTCGCCGTCGTCGCCAGGATGGGGGTCGATTAGGTCCCCGCTACGAGATGGTCGACTTGGCCATTGGCCCCCACTACGATTGGGGGGGATTAGATCCCCGCAGTGGGGGGGGCGGTCAGATCCACGGTACGAAGGGGATTCGATTAGACCACCGCTGTGCGGGGGGGGTAGGGCGCCCCTTCATCGTCGCCGTGGCCCCTTATGCTGGGGGATTGATTATGCCCCCACTGCGATGGGGGTCGATTAGGTCACCGCTACGAGGGGAGTCGAGCAAATCACCCCTATGGGGGGGGGGGCGACCTGGTTCCCGCTGCGAGCTTTTTTTTTTTTTTTTTTTTTTTTTTTTTTTTTTTTTTTTTTTTTTTTTTTTTTTTTTTTTTTTTTGTTTTTTTTATTATATTATATATATATATATATATATATATATATATATATATATAATATATATATATATATATGTTTTGCGCCCACGGCCAGCGACGCAGCTTCGATGGCAAACAAGAAAGGGCTGCCAGGCACGAAAACCATGCCCGAGACGACGAAGGACAGGCCCAAAGCTTCAGGGCGGCGAGAACCGCGCCCCCCACCAACTCTGCGAAAGGGCCATACACTGGGAATTATGCAGAGCTCGTGGGGGGTGTTCTGGCGGCGCGGCCCAAGAAGAGGGTGAGTTACGGTTCGTTGGGTGTGCATGTCCTGGCCCCAAGAGGACCCCAGGAGGGGCCCAAGAAGAGGGTGCGTTACAGTTCGGTGGGTGTACATGTCCTTACCTCAAGAGGACCCGCAGAGGGGCCCAAGAAGAGGGTGATCTACGGTTCGTTGGGTGTATTTTTTCCATCCCACGAGGGCCCCAAGAGGGGCCTAACGCGAGGGTGAGTTACGGTTCGTTGGGCGTACGTTTCCTTACCCCGAGGACCCCAAGAGGGGCCCAAAACGAAGGCGATGCGCCCAGGGCAGCCCTAGGGGTAAGCCTAGGGTGGCCCTCGGGGTAGGCCCTAGGGGCAGGCCTAGGGTAGCCCTGGGGGTAGGCCCTGGGGGTAAGCCTAGGGTACCCCTATGGGGCAAGCCCTAGGGGTAGCCGCAGGGTAGCCGTAGGGGCAAGCTTCATGGGCACGCCGAAGGTAGCCCTAGGGGTAGGCCCTGTGGGGCAGCCCTGCAAGGGCATGCCCCGTAAGGCCGCCCTACTAGTTCCCCGCGCGCGGCGCCCCTACTCACGTAGAGGACGCGGCGGGGCTCTCTGCGCGCCGCTAGAGGTTGCCTTGTAGCCGCGCGGAAGGGCATAGACGGGGACAGCGTTGCCCGCGGAGCGCGGTAGCCAAGGCGAGGGCGCCCAGCCCCCCCCCTAGCGTGGCCACGGCCGCGCAAGGATGCGGCGTAGAGCGCGGCGCCGCCGCCCGCCGTCTTGGGTATCGCAGCCGCGGGCATGCGGGGCGCGCCCTAGTTCCCTGCCGATTGTGAGTGCGCGTGGGGTAGTGATCTCCTTGTTGCCGATTGTGAATACGTAGTGGGGCACCGCGTGCCCATGGCGAGCCCCTAGTGGTCGCCGATCCGCCCCTAGTGGTGCCCTAGTGCTCACGGGGTTGCCCTGGTCGCGGCCTGGTCGTTCCCTAGTCGTTCCCTAGTCGTTCCCTAGTCGCGGTCTAGTCGCGGTCTAGTCGTCGTCTAGTCGCGGTTTTGCGAATGTTACAAGCATTCTAGTCGTTCCCTAGTCGCTCCCTAGCCGCTCCCTTGTCGTGGTCTAGTCGCGGTCTAGTCGTGGTCTAGTCGCGGCCTGGTCAGCCCTGGTGGCAGCCTAGTGTATGCTGGGAAGCTCAGCAGCTGACTGTAGCGGTTGCGAGGTCGCCTACGCGGCGAACGTAGACATCCCGCGGGCGCCCACGCGCTGACCCTAGACTTCCCGCAGGCGCCGTCGTCGCCGCGTAACGCAGGTCGCCGCGCTGTGACCGCCTGCATAGCGCGGCCCGCGGGGCCATCGCTCGGCTCCTGGTGATCCCGCGACGCGCTGCGCAATCGCCGAGTGCCGATCCTGGCGCCGCGCCGAGGGCGCTAGTGGGTCACGGAGCGCAGCCGAACGCTCCATAGCCAGGGGGGAGGGGGGGGCGCCGCCCGAATTGTAGTAATGCCGAAGCGCCCCCCCCCCCCCCCCCCCCTCATCGCCCTAGACCATGGCCCGCAGCCCGTGGCCATGCCCTAGAGCACGTATCGGCGCCTAGGGACAGGCGTTAGACAATTTGGCAGGATCGGGCGCGCCGCCCTCTGCCGCGGCGCGATGTCATCGTAGTAGCAAACATCGACGCCAAACGCCCGTCGGGGGCCCGGCAGAGAGTGCGGCAGCTGTAAGGTCGGCGGCGGAACTTGCTTCGCTGGCAGACACATCACAGGCGCGTGAGAGGTGCGCGCGGCGAGGGCGCACGGGGACAACTTGTGTGAATCCCATGCCCGAGGCTTAAGGACCAAGCCACAGGGCATGTCTGCGGCCAACGACTTCAGGCCTTACGCCGAAAGCCTTAGGCCGTAGGCCTAAGGCTTTCAGCTCAAGGCCTAATCACTAGGGCCGAAAGCCAAATGCTTAAGGCCCAGGCCTAAGGGCACACGGCCTAAGGCTTGGGCCCAAGCCTAAGGCCTAATGCCTAGGCCTTAGGCCTTGGGCCTAAGGCCGACGCCTAAGGCCTAAGACCTAGGGCCCAGGCCTTAGGCGCCTGAGGCCTAAGGCTTAAGACCTAAGGCAAAAACCAAAGGCCAAATGCCTGGGGCCCAAGCCTGAGGCCTACGGCCTACGGCCTAAGGCCCACACCTGAGGCGTTCGCCTGAGGCGTGGGCCTAAGGCCCAAGCGTAAGACCCAGGCCCCACGACGCTCGAACCCACAAGGGGCGCCCAGGCCGAAGCCCAAATTGGCACCACGATAGTGGGCCCAAGGGTGCGGCAGGTGCAAAGTCGGCGGCGGAACTTTTTTCGCTGGCAGACACATCACAGTCGGGTGAGAGATAAGCGCGCCGAGGGCGCATGCAGAGAGCATGCGCGAAATCTCAACCTAAACCCTAAGCCCTAAACCCAAGCCTGTACAACCGCCTAAACCTGCGCCCGCGGCCCCGCGCCCTCAGCCCAATGCCTACCGCGCCAGGATATGATTATGCCCTAGGTATGGTTAGACCCTGCATTGAAAATAATACTTTACGCACCTCTCCGAGGGGGTAGAGCTCATTGGCAATTAATGCGTACGAGGGGGGGCCGCGTCCGCGATTGTTCTGGCCGTTTCGCTAGGGGCATCCTCGAAATTCTGAAAACCGGTGACGCCCCCTCACGCAGATCGTGACGTCAGGGCCCACACACGCATGAGAATTTCAACATGTTAACATAACACCTTCAAGCCATAGTGTAATATCAATAATTGCGACCCCGATTCTCAGAGATTGGCGGTTTCGCCTGAGACATCCCCCCACAATCGAGCCCCGACGTGCCCTCTGGTACCCCAGACCCCGCCTCGGAGCCTCCTGGGGGCCTCCTGGAAACTCCCGGGGCCTCCTGGGGCTGTCTGAACCTTCTGGTGCCCCAGACCCCGCCTCGGAGCCTCCTGGGGGTCTCCTGAAACCTCCTGGGGCCTCGTGGGGACCCCTGCGGCCTCCTGGAGCCTCTCGAGGCATCCTAAAGCCTCCTGGGGTGTCCTGAGGTCTCCTGGGGACGCCTGGGGCCCCCTGGGGCCTCAGAACTGCACGCGCGCGCAGAGACGCAAATCGCGCCCAACACATCGCACGCTAGACAAACATAACACACACACATCACCTACAACGCACAAAAAGCACGCACACCACAGAGCACACACAACACATAGCACTACGACATGTTGTTAGTAACACGGAGAACACGATAACACGAGATCGTGCAATCACAATATCCGAAACAGGGGCGGGGGGGGGGGAACGCGATAACACGATGCCGCGATATCGCGATATCCGAAACGGGGGCGGAAGGGAACACGATATCATGATATCACGATATCTCCATATCGCGATATCGTGATATCGTAGTATCGTGCTTCGGACTGGGTACGTCAGCACGCAAATAGAAACGGATGGTATACTGGAGCCAGGCCCAATTCCCACACACAATCGCATCGTGTGGGAATTCGGTTTTCCCCACCAGGAACGGGCCGCACCCGCTCAGCAGAGCATATAGAAATATCACGGCCATAGACAGATCGTAATGTCGTGATATCGTGATATCGTGTTCTCTGGGGTAATTCCAGTGGTGCTTTTTGCGCTGCTCCTTGGGGTAACGCAATTGTCCGTTGTGTTGCTAGTAACATGTCTTGGTTGTGTGTGGTGTTTTGTTGCCCACATGTCTTGAGTATGTGTGGTCCTTGGTGTTTTCCCTTTGTTATTGCGTGTGGTTGGCATCGCTGTTTTGATTTCTGTTGCTAGCATGCTCGTTTTTGTGTTGCCACCATTTCTTGATTATGTGTGGCGTTTCTTGCTATCATGTCTAGAGTGCGAGAATGTTGATATGTCTTGATTGTGTGTGATTTTTGTTGCTAGCGTGTGTGTGTGTGTGTGTGTGCGTGTGTGTGTGTGTGTGTGTGTGTGTGTGTGTGTGTGTGTGTTTGGGCGAACATGTCTCGAGTACGTGCGAGCGTTGCTGATAACATGTCGCAAGTCTTTGGAGATGGACCTCGCATCAGAATCCACCGCGTTGAAACCTAGGGGCTTGGAATGGTTCTTGCTTTCGTCATCCGTCGCATCGTCATCGTCATCGTGGTCAAGGCTTCGGTTCCTTGGGGTCGCAATGGGCCAATGGGCCGCCTTGTCAACCACGCCGACGGCGTTCCTGAACGCCCCGCCAAGACAGCTCGCCCTAGACAGCTCCCCCCAGACTGCTCCGCCAAGACGCGCCCCACAAGACACCCCCCCTAGACTCTCCCAAGACGGCTCCCCCTAGACTGCCCCCCCTAGACGACTCTCCCAAGACGGCTCTCCCAAGACTCGCCCATGAGGCGACGCTTGGCACGTGCACGCGCCCATGGCGATGATGATGACGATGATGAAGGTGATGATTGTGGTGGTGATGATGTTTGCACGTTTGTTGGTGTGATGGTTATGTGATGCTGTGATGTTGTATATGTCTTCTCGATCGCTGAGCTGGCCTGCAAGTCTGGCCGCCGTCGCAAAACAAAAAATCACAGTTGCCTCGAAGTGAGGTTACACTAGTCAAAACTCGTGCAAATGCGACGGCCGACGGTCGCTCTCAGACGACCGCTTCCACAAGCACGGGAGATGTGACCTGATCTCTTAGAACAGCAGCTCTAACACCTCACACCTTCGATTTTCAGAAAGGCCACAGGTCTACTCCGAGTCTGACTGATGGTTGGCGGCGTCGATCGCCTCCTTGGTGCGGTCCAGCTTCTCTGCGTCCCTGGCGCTGTTAGCCTGGTCCAGAAGAAGCATCCTCTCGGCGCCATCCTAGATTTTCTTGAGAGCAGTGCGCATGGCCGACAGACGGTGCTCGGCCATCTGCTTCTGGAGCTTCGCCACGAATGCCGTCTTGACCAGAGCCTTCAGCCGACGCTTGAGCACGGGGTCGGGGCGCTCCGAGAGGAACTTGGGGTATTTGGGCACGAGTGCTCTCTGGGGCGTCGGCGGCATGGCGCGCTCCTGTGAGATGCGGCGAGGGCTCCTCGACGACAGTCCTGAGGCGGCTGTCTGGGCGCCCCAAGGCGCGGCGCGCTCGAGACAAGATGCCTGCGCCAGGCCACCATGTAGATGCCATGCTGTTTGCGTTGATGTACCGTGACTGCTTTGCAAACCCAACACGGTAGCTCACACTATGTATTGACAGTACTTTGCTAACCATGATGGTGCATGTGTGTGACTTTGCTAACCATGTTGGTGCATGTGTGTGGTTTGGACATGGTGTTACCCGCGACGTGGGGGCGATGGTCTTAGGGCATACTTGTCTAGGTTGTTATGGGTATTGTCTAGGTGTGTGGCGGCCCGGGCGTCTTAAGATACTCAGGTCTTGGCCTCTTAGGGTGCCGAGGTCCTGAGAGAGGGGAGAAAAGGAAGCCTAAGGCCACGAGGTGCCGTGAGGCCCCCTGGGGTCCACCAGGAGTCTTGGCGGGGGACCTTAGGTAACCCTCGGGGTCCAGTGGAGGCCCTGGGCCCTGGGAGGCCCTGGGAACCCTTTGGGGCGCCCCGAGACGGCTCCCCCAAGACGGCCCCTCCAAGACGGCCCCCCAAGACGGCCCCCCCAAGACGGCTCTCCCTAGACTGGCCCCCCTAGACTGCTCCACCAAGACGGCCCCCCCAAGACGGCGCCCCCCTCAGATTTTCCCAAGACGGCCCCCCCTAGACTGCCCCCCCTAGACGGCTCCCCCAAGACGGCCCCCCCCAAGTCTTCTCTCTTAAGACGCGGCCAAACGGCGACGCCAAATTTTCTCTCTTGAGACTCGCCCAAACGGCGACGCCTGCCTACCGCGCGCACGTGCCGACCGCCGAAAATACCATCAGCGGGGGGGCACTTGGCGGCCTGAGAAGAGAACGAGCGAGGGGAGGACGAGTGGAGGATACTGATGAGGATGATGAGAGGACGAGCTGATTGCAAGAATTGTAAAACAACCACATGATGAAGGTGTGTGAATCGTGGCATGCTTGGCCACTAGGCGTGGCCCAACGCTTCAGCAGCTGCTTTCAACTCATGTGCTTTGGGCTTGAAGCCTCTGTGCTCACTGCAATCAGGGGCCGCCCTCAGCCAAGCGGCCAAGAACACCTCTGCCGAGTTCGCACCATAATCACCAATGGCTAACTTGACCGAGCGGTATCTACCACACGATCCATGCGCTGGGTTGCAACAGTGCACCCGCAAGCCCATTGACCCTTTCGCTGGGTTCTCCTCAAAGAAGCACCTCTGACCCATAATATCCTCAGGCCAGACGGGCCCTTCGTCGTCGTCCTCGTCGTCGCTGTCGGCTGCGGCCCCGGAACTCTCAGACCTGCCGTCAGAAGAACTGGAAGAAGATGAAGAAGAAGAGTACCCCGAATCATGTTTAGGATGTGCTGGTGACGCTGGTTCAGCACTAGGATCTGGGACAGCCGCTGGAGGCGCCATCACTGGTTCAGGCTTCAGTACTGGATGAGGCTCAGGCTCCTTCGGCTTATGCGATGGTGCAGGGCCAGGCTGAGGTGCTGGATGGGGCTCAGGCTTACTCATTGCAGGCTTAGCTCCTGGATGAGGCTCAGACTTCTTCGGGGCAGGTGTGACCTCCTTCGGATCAGATGGCTCTGCGCTGCCTCCAAAGAACTCGTCGTCCGACTGCCCCTCCTCGAATAATGGTTTGGCAGGGGCCTTCAAAACATCTGGGGCTCTCGCCTTCTTGGCGGTCAACAGGGCCACATCGTCATTCGCCAGATCAGCGACCGAACGTTTGCCTTTCAATATCTTCAGCAACTCACGGCACTGTGCGGCTGCGCAGCCAGGGGCCGCCCTGCGAGGTGCCAGCAGCAGCAAGTCAAAGAATGATTGAACCTAAGAAGCCGAACTGCCGAACGAGCGCGCGTTGCAGCGCGCCCCAAAAAAACGTGGCATCGCGGGTTCCCCCCCTCTCGTTTGGGAAGCTATGGCAGTGTCCTCCTCCTCCCCCTCCTCCTCCTGCCCCATCCTCCTCCTCCTCCTCCTCCCCCTCCCCCCCCCGCGGATGGCGGGAGAAAGGGGGGGGGGGCTCGGGGGTTTGGGCGGGCAGTGCGAGACCAGAGGGATGTTCGAGGCCGAAAGTGGGGACCGGGAGGCGCCGACGTGGAGATATGGAAGGACTGAGTAGAAGGCTGGGAGGAACCATGGAAACTTGGAAACTTAAAAAAAACGACAATTCGGGGGAGCACGCGATGTCAAGTCACGTGGGGGACGGCTGCGCGACAGCGCGAGCGTTCGTTTCAGACCTGCCCGCTTTCGTGCCTGGGCCGAAGGGCGTCGCGCCGTCGGCGAACAGCTGGGGAAAGCACCGCAAGCGCTGGTAGCACCGCCTCTTGCTGGTAGGACCCCTGCAATCAAAGACCTTCGCGTCGCAATCGGCCACGCGGTGCGCAGTGCATCTGGCAGGCTTCCAGCCGTCGTTCTGGAGTGCCCGCATCAACGACAAGACTGGGGCTCTGTCAGTAGTCAACCCCGCGGCTGGCTGCAACGCCTTGCGGTCTGTCAAGGCAATGCAGCCAAGTGCATCAGCATCGGCCCTGGAGTACGTGAAAATCCGATCTGTAGCTCCCACATCAGAACCAGCTATTGCCAACAAGTCAATCGTGGCAGGATCCTCCAGCGCAACAGCGTCCCAGATCTTATCGTTTTTCACGGCGTCCGACACCTCAAGATATTGCGCGACGATGTCGCGCGCCCCCCCTCTTCGCCTCCCTCGCGCGGAACGTTTCGGGAAAGATATCGTGTCCAGGCATCTTGAGAATTTGAAGGAAGTCGCGCTCCTCTCCATCCATGCCCAGAGCTGCTTGGCCCACGAATGCTCAGGTACATAGGCGTCTGAATGCATGACATCAAGTAATCTCTGAGTAGCTTGTCACTCTCTGAGTTAACGGCCGCGCGACCACGCAATGTCTTCAACTTGCTCCAGCCTCCTCCTCCGCCTGCGTCGCCTCCATCCCCATCATCTCCGCCAATGTCACCGTCATCATCGGGGAAGTCGTCATTGTCGCTACGCCCGCCTCCAGGACCCCCATGGTGGTCTCCAGCCCCTCCAGGGCCGCCCCCGGGACCTTCGATGCCATCATCGCCTTGATCGCCGTCGTTGTGATCATCGCCGTTCTCCGGGCCATCTACGCCGCGCATAACGTGGCGCATCTCATGCACGCTATTCTGGAACTCTTTTCTGGTGCACCGAGCGCCAGGGAAGATCATCTTGTAATGTTTCCAACTATGCGTCGGATCAAAACCAGGAATGAGCGGCCTCACATTGTCGTAGTCATCGAATTTCTGAGCCAGGCGGTGCGACGCAGCAGCCCATGCCCACGCGCACGCGCGAGCTGCATCGAACAATCTTGCAGCTTTGGCGCGGGGGTCTCGGGGCCTGGAGAAGGAGGGGCGGCGCGAGGGCCACGTTGATGGAGGGAGGTCCAGCTTCCCATAGGGGCCCTCGCTGGAGAATTCCTCACGCTGCATGACCTTCCTTTGGATCTGCTTGTGGCTGAAAGGGTGGGTGGGTGGGTTGGTGGGTGGTGGGTGGTGGGTGGGTGGCTGGTGGGTGGGTGGTTGGGTGGTGGGTGGGTGATTGGTTTGTGGGTGGGTGGTGGGTTGGTGGTGGGTGGGCGGTGAGCAGGCTGCAGCAGGCGGCCAACGCGTCCTCCTGCTGATGCTGCTGCTGCTGGTTTTGGCTTTTTCCGACCCAGGTGTTTTAGACGCGTCCTCCTCCTCCTCCTCCTCTTCCTTCCCCTCCCCTCCTATTCCAGGCGTGTATTTGCGACCCTCATGAGCTCCTTCATTCGTGCAGTCGTCCAACGGGCTCAACTTGATGGAGTCGACCCCCCTCTGCAACGCCGCTGACATACTAGACCCATCTGGTAATATTCGCTGAACGTCTGCGCGAAACCGAGAACCAGTGCCGAGGATCTGCTTCGATGCAGGATCGTGCTGCTCGTCGCGGCACCCATCGCATTGATCGATGGCTCGCTGGGCAACTCCAGGGCCCCCCCAAGCGCCCCAGCAACCATGGAAGCGCATCGAGATACTGGATGCGTTCCGACGCCGGGAAATGAGAAAGCCGAACTGACCCCGCAACTTGTTGGAGAAAGGCCGAGTCGGCCCCAGGAAACCTCAAGACACTCCACGCGCTTGCTTCACGGAGCCCACTTCGCAAGACTCGCGCGGCATGCTCGTGTGCAACGCCCGGCAGACGACCGCGCGTGCAGCAACCGGGCTCTCCTGGGGGGGCTGAAGAAAGGCCCCCGCGGCTCTCCAAAGCTCCTCCCTGACGGCTCTCTTACGGCTCCTCTCCTGCGCTCTTCTACGGCTCTCCTACGGCTCCTCCTAGTGCAAGTGGGCTCTCCTACGGCTCCTCTCCAGAGTTCCTCTCTGCAATCCATTCCAGCGGACCTATTGGTGCAAAGTGACTCCGATCTCGTGCGTGTGCGCGTGTGCGCGTGTGCGCGTGTGTGTGTGTGTGTGTGTGTGTGTGTGTGTGTGTGTATAAGTGTGTGTGTGTGTGTGTGTGTGTGTGTGTGTGTGTGTGTGTGTTTGTGTGTGACACACACACTGTGTGTGTGTGTGTGTGTGTGCGTGCGTGCGTGAGTGTGTGTATGCGTGTGATTTCGAAGAGGATTCCGTCACCGTCGGGGACCTCCTCGAAGTGGAGCTCCATGGGCAGGAACAGAACGACGGTCACGAAAAGCCACCCTGGACCCCGACTCAAGGAACCCGACGGCCACGAATCTCACCAGCCCTCTGGGCGGAGGTGCCCTAGAGCGCTTCCGTTTCCAACCTCCCTGGTGTACTTCCCCCCTTTTTCCTTCCGTGGGTCTGGGCGGCGGAGGGCCGATGGGTTAGAGAGCCCGTTTTGGCCCGCGATGGCTCCGAGAGGGCCTCAGAGTGCGCAAGATGGCCTCCAGGGTGGCCCAAGATAGCTCAAGATGGCTCAAGATAGCCTCCGGCACACATCCAAGAGGCCTCAAGGCTGCTCCAAGACGGATCAACATGCCTTTCGAGCCTTCAACGGCACCCTCCAAGATGCCAACATCCTCAAAAGCTTAAGGAAAATCAATGTTTCAAGCATTCTCGCCTTTTCGCTTCCGATGGGCATTGGAAGCCGCAATGTGGCACCATGATGGCCCAAGAGGGTCCCAAGAGGGGCCCAAGAAGGCCCAAGACAGCTCCAAGATCGCCCAAAAGGCGCCCAAGAGCGCCCCAAGACGGCCCCAAGACGCCGTTTGAGAGCCTCCGATGGGGGCGGCGCTTAAGGAACCTCCTCTTGTTGAGCCATGGGGCCCAAGATGGCCCCAAGAGGCATCCCAGCCTGTACTAAAAAAAACCCACCCCGCTCTTTTTGGCCCAAGATGGCTCCAAGCGAGCCCTAGATCGCCCAAGATGGCATTCAAAATGGCCTCAGATAGCCGAGCATGGCTCAAGATCGCCTCCGACAGACCTCCAAGGGGCCTCGAGGCAGCCTCACGATGTCCCAAGATAGCCGATCATGGCGCAAGGTGGCCTCCGACAGCCTCTAGTCGAGCATGGCTCAAGATAGCCTCCAAGAGGCCCCAAGAAACTTGGCAATCAATTATGGTTGGGCTGATGGGCTCATGGAGTTCCCACATCTTTTTTGGACAATTGAAACCTTTTTTTAGCGAACGGGTCCAAGACGGCCCAAACGGCCCCTCAAGCATCCCGAAAGAGCCCCAAGAAGGCTCCCAGATCCACCAAAAGAGCCCCAAGAGGACCGCGAGACGCTCCAAAGGAGCCCCACGAGGGCTCCAAGAAGGCCCTAAGATGACCCCAAGAGGGCCCCAATAACGAGTCCCAGCAGGGCCCCGAATCCCAAGAGGGCCCCAAGACGGCTCCAAGTTTCAAAACGCACCCGAGAATAACACACAAATCAGTGCAACAGCCATTGCGAGTGATCGAAACACCCTTCGCCCCTCATCGAAGCACCATCGCAGCTTGCACTGCTTCCCATCTTATACTTCAGTGCGGGAAGCTCTGTGTGATCCTTGTTTTCCCGAAGACGGCTGCGCCGCTGCATGCGTCCTGCCGCCCCTGATTCACCGACTCCCCTGCTGATCGTTTCTGGATGGGCTGGTGGGGATGCGCGAAGCGTCAAGAATAGCCGCCCTGCCCGACAAGAAATCAACGTCCACGAAGAGCCACCCTGACCGACAAGAAAATCGAAGCCACCGACCCCCCCCCCTATCCTCCACGGCGGTGCCAAACCGCCTCCTCCTCCGCCTCTTCCCCGCCCTCCGCCCCTTCCCCCCCGCCCCCGCCCCGGACCGCCAAACCGCGAGGGGGCGACGCCAGTCCTTGGATGAGCTGGCGGGAGAGCAAACAAAACGGCTACGTCTTCGGGAAGTGTGGTGTGTTTTTTAGTGGGCCGTCCTCGAGGATGGCAAAGGCACGTGCCAGCGTAGTTCTGTAAAGGCGTCAGCCATGAGCTGAACCATAACACAAATGCCAATTCTCTTCTGGACCACGTTGGTGATGCAAGAGCAGCCACCACTGTACTGAAGAGAGTTGTGTCCCTCATGTTCCTGAAGATCTGAGGATCAGAAACGTTGAAGAAGGTGTAAATTCTATTGCTAATTGGTTTGACGCAGCCGTATAGTGTGGACCACCGCCACTTAGCAAACGATGGGAAATGAAAAACTATGAGCATCTCAGAAGCTTCGACCAAACCACGGCGACGAAGCTCCACAGCAAGCGTTTCCATGCGGTTCTTGTCCCGCAGGAACTTTACCACGGCTTCAAATTTGTGCAGAAGGTCAAGGAAAAAGTCTAACATCGAGGGCCCACGTTTAATGGCGAGGTCAAAACTATGACGCCACCCGCTGGAGCGCAATGCCCGAGGCATCAATCGGCCTCCAATCCTGAACCCGCGTGGCCGTCGCATTCTGATGAACCAGTATTAGTCAGGCAAGAAATTGCTCATCGATGAAATTCTGCGCTCCACTCCGCCGTCGGTCAAGATGCCTCGAATTCGCCCCAACATAATAGGTGACAGCTTGGGGCCAAACATGGGGGTGAGCTGCCATAGAAGGGCAGCCGTCTTCCCGACGGTGTCAAGCTGATCCCTGCCGAGGGAAACCACTGGTAAGAAGCGATGGTAGAAAGCTGTAGAGCCAGACCTCCGTATGAATACATCCATGGAAGAGGCGTGCAACTCTTTGCCCCTGTGCTGTAGGGGGCCGTCGACATACAAGAAGATGTCAATGTCTGGCGGCGGCGCGGTTCGAATGAACTTCCTCCATGCGTGCATGGAGAACGCGTCGAACCTAACGCGCGCCTTCCTCGCAATATCTCGGTTGATCTGGCTTTTGTATGCTCTCACAACCCGCGCAACGTCGGCATCGAGGTCCAATGCGATCACGCCAGCCGCTGACTCGATCGATTTGTTAATCTTGTTGATATCTCTGAGGTCCTCACTATGCCGTAAACACTCGATCGTTTTCTCTAGCTTGGGGTCGGGCCACATTGGGTTGGCCTGGCCCTCGCCGCGGCCAACCTCCGGAACTTCCGACGGCATCTCAGACTTGCGAAACTTGCGAAGTTGTTTTGCAGATGGCTTGATTTGCAACAGATGGCGTGATCTTGGCTGTGACGGGCCGATTACTGCGACGTGCATGATGTGAAAATTCCCTGTCGCCAGCAAATCGGCAAACGCATGGGGGAAGCTCTCGACACAAGTCACTGGTGCGCCTCCCTGGCGTCGCAACCACTCGTGTGCTGTAGTGTCACCGGCATCGCAATCGCGGCCTGGGTCGGCACCCGCCTCACGAGCTTGGATAAAAGGAACTGGCGACACAGGCATGCGAGGAACATGAAGCACAATCGCATCCTCAACCTTATAGACCGCAAAAAAGATGATCGAGCTGCAATTCCTGGCTGAAGATGCAACCATCATTCTGAACATGTCATCTCCAGTGTCGACCTCATCCCTCGTGCACAGAAGCCATTTGGCACGAACCCACCCCGCGACAGAACCATCTGGGCGATATTCGAATGGCACACCAGCAACAGCCTCCGACCAGCGACCGTGGGGGGCGGACGCCGCGACAACAATCGACTCCGCCCCCTCGATCGCAGCTGGGGCAGGGCGCCGAGGTCCACGCGCCCGCCTGCCCCCCTCGCGCCTGACAGGCGCGGGGCCAGCCCCGACGAGATCGTCGTCAGAGCCGCCGCCGCCTCCAGCGATCATGGGCGCTGGAGCGCCGTCGGCAACGCCACCGACGACATAGTCAGAGCCGGGCCCGAACATTTCTGGAACGAAATGGGAGCTGCACTGCGCTGCACTGTGAGAGGCTCACATCAAGAAAGCCCGAGCCCATATGACGCGGAGCACTGAGCGGAGCGGAAGAGGAGGACGCACCCAAACAGGTCTTGCACAGTCGCCAACCTCTCACACGCCCAAACAGGTCTTGCACAGTTCGGACCTTGGCGCGAGGTCCTGAAAACCGTCTCGGACGAAGGGGGGGGGAGGGGGCGACGGTCAAGGGAGGAAACGCTGTTTGGAGTTCATCTCGGCACCGTGGGGATCCCAAGTAAGCAGGGGATATGTGGGGGGGTGCATGACCTGTCAGACCGTCAATGGCGTCGGTGCCCCACAGCGCGCGCGAGCGGCAGTGCGCTCAAACGGCGAGGAGGAGGAGGCGGACTACAGGATTGGGGATAGGAAGCAGCGGAGGATGACTTGCGGTGGAGGCTGATTGGGCGAAAGGGGGCCAGGAGGAGCGGCGGGGGGAAGATTACAAGCCCGCCTATCACGAACCAGCGCTGGGATACCTGGGAAGACAGAGGGGTCGGGGCCCCGATGGCGGTCCCGTGCAAAGAACAACCGTAAGATCAGGAAAACGAGCGAGGCGCGACAATGGACCCAAAATCATTGTTCAGAGAAGCGTTCGCACTTAGAACTCACAGCTGGAATCGCGCCCTCCGATTCCTACTCTTCTTCTTGAATTTTGACAGGGGTGGTGGGCCCGCGCATCGCGCAACTTATGCGAGCTCCCCATGCCATCCCTGTCAATAAACAATGCAACGATGGTCGCGGGGCGCCCGCGGACTGGCCCAAGTTGAGCCGCAACGTGCGCTTTGCATTGGTGTTTGACAGGGGCACTGCCTGACCCTTCACATATACAAGAGCAACGTTATTCGCTGCCCGTTGGAGGCATGTAGTAGAATATTCACTTGTTCGGAACATGTTGAAAAAAGGGGGGTAGACGATCCCGCCCCCGACTAGAACACCGACTAGGGGGCCGCTAGGGAGCCGCTAGGGAGCCACTAGAACGTCTACCTTACTGGGCGCGCTTTCGCAGAACCAATGTCTTACCACGCCCTGTTGCCCTGCTGACGCGCGCTTCGAGCAGCCCCCTCCGCGGGGCGTTATTTTTTGGAAAGGGTGGAAGGGGGGGGGGGGCGACGGCAACAGCGAGAAGCGAGGGGAACGCGCTGACAGACGCACGAGGCGCGCGATGGATTTAGATTATCGAAGCGGAACCAGCGCTAATCGTCAGCGCTAATGAAACCGGAGTCAACGAAAATCATTTAGGATCGACTCAGTACTAATTAGCGCATGCGATTAGTGCAGATAGCTAATTAGCAAAGATCGGGAGCCCATGGAAGTCCCAGCCCCGGCCCCGGCCGCGGCCCCGGCCAGCCCCAGCTCCTGCCCCGGCCCTGGGCCCAGTCCCGGCCTCGCTCGGCCTCGGCCCCGGCCCTGGCCCACGCCCCCGCCCCAGTCCCAGCCTCGGCCCTGGCCCTGGCCACGGCCCAGGCCCCGGCCCCCGGCCCGCTCCGGCCCCGGCCCAGGTGCCCGCCCCAGCGCCCTCCAAGTCCACGCTCCGTGGCCTCCCAAATGCCCGAGATGCCAGACCCAGCTTCAGAGCAGCGAACGATGCCTGGAAGTCGCCCCAGGAGGGCTCCATGACTAAGACGCCCCGAATGGTCCTGGTGGGCAGCCGGCGTCGTCGTTAACATCGTCAACATCCTCGCCGTTATCTTCCTCCTTCTCCTCCTCATGATGGCCGCGCTCTGCTCGCGCCCGCCCTTCCTTCGCGCCCCCCCGGCCCGCCTGTGCGCGCGACCCTGCTCGCTTCGCTCTCATCCAATTCATCCCCCCCCTGTGCTCCTACTCCTCCTCGCCCACCTCGCCCTCCTGTCCCCCTCCTCAGAGCGCGAGCAGGAGAATGCGCCGGAGGAGCCGAGGGGCGCGCCGCTGGGCGCGCTGGTGGATGTGCAAGGGGACGCGGCAACGGACGCGCCGAGGAACGCGTCCGCGGTCGCGCGTTGGGATGCGTGTCGGGGGGCGCGCCGCAGACGTGGCAGTGGGCGTGCAGGCCCGGGGGCGCGGCCAGGGGCGCGCCTGGGGGCGCGCGGCGGAACGTGTCGGGGGGGCGACCCGCCCTGCTCTGTCACTCTGCTCCGAAGGATCCGCGCCCCCACAACAAAAAAACCCTCGTGAATGTCGCTAGATCCGCGTTCCAAGGGCCGCGGCTGCTTCAAAGTTGCGCTGCGTCCGCGCTTCCAGCGTCGTGACCTCTGGCGCGTTTCGCCGCGCCCGCGCTCCCGGGGCCGCGATCCCAAGTAAATTGCGCTGCGCCCGCGCTGCATTTCAAGATTTCGCATGCGTTGCTCAGCGTCTGCGCCCCGGGGGCCGCGACCCCTCGTGAATTCCTCTGCGTCGGCGCTCCCCGGGCCAATGAATGGCGCTGCGCCCGCGTTTCTACGCGCGAGATCAGGTGGGCGAATCGCCGTGCCCGCGCGCCCGCAACCCAAACTGTTTTCAAATTCTCACATTGCGCTGCGCCCGCGCCCCCCGCGTCGGGCCCCCTCGCGGGCGGGGCGCGCGAGGCCGTGGCCTCGCAGGACCAGCGAAGAACATCGCGAGCCTTCTCTGGGCGCCCGTGTCGCTGGGGTGCCGGGGGGCGCGCTGGTAACCGAATTGGTTGCCAAGTGTTCTCTTTCATTTGTTGTAGTCGACCGTGGCCGCGCGGTGTCGTTGAGGCGATTGTGCCTGTCCGTGGCGCAGAACAGTGCCGGGCAAACTCGCGGGCGCCGTCGCCTCGCCTCTTCGACCGCCCCCCACGATGGCGGCGTCGATCCTCGTCGGCCCGGGGGTCGAGTGTCAATGGGGGGCACGTCGCGATCATTCTTGAAGTAGTTCAGTCGCAACCCGGGCTGCGCATCGCCAGTCCATCTTTCGCTGTCGTCGCTCGGTCGTATAACTTGCATTATGCATGAGAGCTTCAACTTGTCGAATGTCCCACTTGATGCATTCGGCCCGTGGTTCCAGTCCGTCAATCCTGGGCAGGTGGCCCTCGTCGTCTATGGCGCGTCCGCTCCGCTGCTGGCTCCGTTGCTTCAATGGGCGGCTGGGGGGTGGTTGTCTACATCCTCTTCGTCGATGCTGTCCGCGCGAAGTCCTGGAAGTGGTGTCGAACGTGGCTCGGGTTGACCCGTCGCTCCAGGTGCTCATCTGACGTCAGCGCGTCGTCGTCGAGGGGCGCCGATGACCGTGCGCAACGCGCGTCGCTGCGCGCGTTGCAACTGCTGCGGAAAGGCGCTTGCGCCGGTGAGCGCCGTCTAGAAGCTGGAACTTTTGATGTAGCGGGTGGTGTTTTCCTGTGAGCTCTTGTCTGTGGGTTGTGAATGCTGCTCAACCTGCCTTGAGGCGTTTTTTTGGTTGTTGTTGGGTGTTCTGGGCTATTTTTCCACTATTGCTACCTCAATGGGCGCCGCTGTCGAAGCTAATGTGTTGGTCGGAGTGCCTGGCTGAACTGTTGTCTGGCGACGTCTCGATATCCGAATCGTAGATTTCTATCATTCGCTGCCGTGCTCTGCCCGTCCGTTCAGACAAGCTGGACAAAGTGCTCGTTTCGTCGGGGTGCATGAAATCCCCGTTTCTTCGCACTGCCGCGGCCATGTCCTTGAACGCAATGGCGAGGTGAAGAAGAGTCTGGCTCGCGAGGATCACGTCGTCAAGTTCGCCAGAAAGCAGCCTAGGGAAAAACATAAATGGTCTCTTGGGTGCGTTGTTGCAATATGGTGATGACCGGTCTCATGGTGTGCTCTATCTAGGGGGCGAACCGGCATGCAGCGGGCGAAGGGGGTCGCCCTGTTTCATGCCTCCCATGAGCTGGAATGGGCGGCTGCTCGTGTCTGTTTGCGCTGTCGTTGTTTGCTCAGAGCAGAGTCGTTTCAGACAAAGGATGCAATTTGCTGTGGTACCCTGGCCCTCGCGTACCGCCGCGTGGCTGCCGTGTTCAACAATGTCGAATGCTTTCTTGAAGTCGAATGCCGCTCTTCGCAGGGGCTGGTTCCAGTCGAGTGCTCCTGCGCACGAAGTGTGTGGAATTGTGAATCAATGGTTTGGCGTGGATCGCCGAGGGCGGAATCCAGCTTGACCTGGGGGCTGTTGCTCGTCTAATTGCGGCTGCCACTGTTTGTGCATGCGTTTGCTAAAGAGCTCGGGCGACGCAAGTATGCTGGACACTGGTCGGTATGCTGGGGTTGTGTGAGATCCCCTGCTCTAGGTATGGCTACTGCGACCGTCTGCCGCCAACTCTGCGGGGTCGGTGCGTCTGATCGGAATGTGGCGTTGTAGAATGAGAAGGCAACTTGCTTCAACTCCAACGGCGCGTGTTTCAACGTTCCCGCTCGGGTTCCGTTCTGGTCTGGTGCTTTGCCGCGCTTGAGGGTCGATGATAATTTGTGGAGCTCTTGGGAGGTAGGCGGGGGTCTGCTGCTTTCGTTGTGGCCTGGGCTCGCGGCTGGTCGGGTGGAATGTTCGAGCTGCTGGCGTAAATCGGCAGACGCGCTTGCGCTGGTCTCCATGCCTGTGTGCACTTTGCCATCCGCGCCCCAATTCCGCGATGAGTGCGTCTCCGCCTTGTTTTGACCGCAGTCATTAGTTTGAGCCCGCGGTGCTCGTTCAAGAATTTACCGATCTGCGCAGTCCTGAAACCCGCTTGTTGTGTCCTACCTCTTGGCGGGCTTGCTCGCTGATGCGCTCGCTCTTTCTCGTATTTTGGTTGGGTGTGCCCTGTCGTAGCTGGGTGGGTTCTTGCAGGCGCGTCTGGGTCGGGTGGTGCGGCGGTGGTTGGTCTGGTGCTTTCCTACTCGAAGATGCTGCTTCGATTACTGTTGTTTGTATGTGTTCGTTGAGCTGCTCTGGGTGTAGAGGCAAATCTGACCTTGATTTTGTCAGTCACCGCAGTCGTGTACATGTCGGGCTCTGTGCCGGCCCAGCCGCAAGCGCTCGTGCTTCGTGGTGCTCTCGGGTGCTGCTGTTTGTCTGTGTTCCGTCGACTGCCGCTTGGACGTCGTGGTAAACAAGAGGCGGGATCACAGCTTTGTGGTCCGACCCCAAGCCCAATGTGATATTCGCCTTTGCGTTGCGGTAGCACCAAAACAAACGCTAGGAGGTCAACATGTAGTCGACTTGCTCTTCAATGTCGTTGTTGTGCGTGTACGTCGTCAACTTCGCAGTCATATTGCGGAAGACAGTATTGACAGCAATCAGACTCTCCTTGGACGCCCGCGCGCGTAGCCAAGTCCCTCTCGAGTCGCGCTGGTGCACGTGGTTACCAATGTGCCTGGAACCCATCGCAGGCTCATCCTCTAGCTCGTGGTCATCGTCGTCGCCCGTCAGCCGGGCTGTTTCCAGGTGTTCGACTTATTCAGGGACGTCGCCTGCCACGACTGCGTGCTTCGGCGTGCAATGCAGACATTCTGGTGTACATGTTCTGCGCGTGGTAATCGGACTACCCCGTGTGCGACAACTACGCCGCGATCAACATCAGCTTGACAGAGCCTCGTCGTATGCGAAGCGTTGCTAACATGGGATGGAATGCTTGAAACCTTTGGATTTGTTTCCTCCACCGTTTGTGAAACAACATCCCAACTCCGGAGATGTTTGTTGGCCAGAGCACGCAAACATACCGCCATCCGTGGTTACCGACATTTCTGAACTCGCTTTCCTCCAAGTTTTGATGAACAATATCATCTCCCAGTGAATCGTTCGCAACTCGCTGATGCCCTCATCTATGCGGTCGTCGTTCAATAGTCGCGCGTTCTTGTGTTGACCGTGGGAAAGCAGCCAGTGTCTTGAGAAGCTGTTTGGCGGTCTGTTTTCTGATCGTTTGTGATTGCTGTATCGTGGTGGTGCTACGTGTGTGGCACATGCTGTGGAATACATGCGGGCACGTCGCCATTCAGATCATCATACAATGCTCTTCCTCCGCCAGCATTGCGTTGCGGAGCTATGCTGGATATTTTCAATGCTGCTAGATCGACGGGTGCCAAACCAACTATGAGTCTGTCCTGTGGGGTGGAGGTGCGAGGTCAGAACCAGGGAAGTGCAAATGTACATGCTGGGAATTGGAAGCTGAAGGTTGGAGGCCAATCAGGTGCGGATGGGGATCGATAGGTGGAGGTCGAAAGTAGAAGGTGGAATGCTGAACGTCGAAAGCTGGTGGGAGCTGGGAGTCGGGAGGTAGATGCTGGATGTCGGTCAGTTGAGGTTGAATGCCGACACGCGGAGGTCAAACATTGGAGGTGGCAGATGGGGGACCGACAGCTGGCGGTAGATGTTGGCAATCGGTTGGGTGAGGTTGGACATCGATGGGGGGAAACTGGAAACTTGAATTGGGGAATCCGACATCGAAAGTCGGCGGTGGATGCTCGAAACCAGGAGCTGGAGGTCAGTCAATTGAGGTTGGAGGTGGAAAGGTGAAGGTCGAAAATTGGAGGTGGGAGATTGGAGGCCGACAACTGCTAGTGGACGTTGAAAATCGGAATCTGGAAGCTGGACGTCGATCAGTTCAAGTTGGAAATCGATTGGTGGATGTTGAAAACTGGAGGTGGGAAGGTCGAAGATTGGTGGGCGCTGGGAGTCGGGAACTGAGGCCGATGGGTGAAGTCAACCATTGGACGTGGAAAATTTGAAATCGACAATTGACGGTGGATGGTGGGAGTCGGAATATGGAAGTAGTCTGGGCGAGGTTGGAAATCTTTGGGGAGGTTGAAAACTAACCAGGAGCTGGAAGCCAGATGTTTGTCAGTTAAGGTTTGAAGTCGAGATGTGGGGATCGTGAGTTGGAGGTGGAAGAGTGGAGGTCGACAACTAGCGGTGGATGTTGGGAGTCGGAATCTGGATGCTGGAAGTCGATTGGTAGGTTGGAAGTCGATTGGTGGAGGTTGGAAGTTGGAGGTGGGAAGTTGGAGATCGAAAGCTGGTGGACGGTGCGCCCGCGTTCGCAAGGCCATGTTTCCAGGTAAATTACACAGTGTCCGCGCTCCCAAGGTAGGGTTTCCTGGTCAACTGCGCTGCGTCCGCACGCCTGTGCCGAAGATCTATAAACTTACACTGCGCCCGCTCCCAAGGCCACACTCCCTTGCAAATTACGCTGCTCCCGCAAGCTGACCGCCAAATTTTCTTGTAAACTGCACTCCGTCCTCCCTCCCAGGGCAACGATTCCGTGTAAATTTGCACTGCGTCGACTCGCCCAATGCCTCGATCTCCCGCAAACTACGCTGCGTCCGCGCTCGCAAGGCCACGATCCTTCGTAAATTACGCTGCGTCCGCGCTCCCAAGGCCAGAATCTCCCATACATTTCCATGTGCCTACGTTGACGTGGCCCCTCATGATTTTTTAATAACGTCGACCCCCGAGGACTCGACCCATTCCCCGGGACCGGCTTCTCATCCCGAGATTGGCGACCCCGAGGCCCGGTCAGGGCCTCCGGAAGCAGAAAGTAGTGGAACATCGTCCGTCGTGATTATTTCATGAACCGAGGGGGTCTGGGCCCGTAAACGTGGCCCCTAGGGCAACGTTTCTTTGTTTGTTTGCTTGATTTTTGTTTTACCGCAGACGGCACACAACCCCAAAAGGTTGAGACAGAGGCCCAGCGAAGCCACCAGGGTGAAGCTAAGACGGGAGAGGGAGGAGAAGGAGGAGGAGGAGGGCCCCGTTTCCCTGCAAACCGCGGAGCACTTGCACTCCCACGGCATGCAGAGGCGCCCCGGGGCTCCCTGGCTCTCCCCCGAAGCTTGCGGGAGCGCGGGGCGCGCTGCCTCGAGCGGGCACGCACAGCATGAACTTGCTTTCGTTTTCTAACTCGCAGCGCGCTCCTCACGACGATTCTGCACACAACGCTACGCACATTTCTTCACGAAGGGATGATAGGGTCTGCAAGCTCTATTATTTTATCGAAGGTCCGACATGGGGTGTGCAATTCCCTCGAACGGGCGTGCAACGAACTATATTTACAACTAGAAATGGACCTTCACAACTTTTCATTATCCCAGAGCGACCCCACCTAGGAGTTGGAGCCCCGAGGAGAGCAATCCGCCGATCCGGCGTGTGAGTTTCAAGGAGTCTCAACAGCAGCCTCGAGGCTGAGCCTCAGCCTCTGGGGGGGTTGCCGGGGTGGCACTGCCGGGGAAGGGGGGATGGGGGGGGGGAACGAGTTTTCCGGCGGTCGCGGGGGGCTGCTTTTACAGAAGGCTCTAATCTCGAGGATGCGCTAAAAGGGTGGCCGCGGCCGCAAAAGTCTCTGAGGACGGTCTAAGAAAGTCCCGAGACCCCGAAAGATCGCCCGAACACGCCCAAGATGGCCCCAAGACGGCCCAAGAGCCTTCCAAGACCTCTGAAGAGGCCTTTAAGAGGCCTCCCACGAGGGCCCCCAGAGGCACAAATCGTTGATTTCCATTTTTTTTTTTTGTTTTCCATGTTTTTGGGGTTGTCGCTTTTTTCGGCTGTCCGACGCTCCAAGACGGCCCAAGAGGCCCCCAAGACCGCTCGAAGACGGCCCAGGCGGCCCCCAGACAGTCCCAAGACGGCCCAAGAGGGCCCCAAGGCGGCCCAAGAGCCGCCCAAGACGGCCCAAGAGGCCCCCAAAACGGCCCCAAGAGGACCCAAAAGAGAGATGAAAAGCGGAAAAAATCTAGCCTTCCAGCCCACGAGGCTTCCAGGAGGCCCCAAGAGCCCCCAAGAGGGCCCCCCAAAGCCCCCAAGAAGCCCCCACGACGCCCTGACAGGCTCCTGTGCGAGTGTCTGTGTGTGGTGCGTGTCTGCGAATGTCTGTGCGTGCTAGTGTCTGGCGTGCGCCTAGTGTGTCTCTGTATATGTGTCTGCCGTATGTGCATTTGGTCGTGTGCGTGCGTGAGGTGTCCGCGTAATATGTGTATCCGAGCGACCCGGATCGGCGGCACTGGCCGAAGGCCACTACCATATTAGTAGTAACACTGCTCGCGGCTCCTGCAAGAGCTGCAGGCTGTTCAGCACTGCTTGCGGGGGCTCCGGTCCGGCCATCGAGGCTAGCTCGGCACCTGTCGCACATTGCTTTTGCTTTGCATTTCCTTTGCTTTGCTTTTGTGTTTGCTTTGCTTTGCTTTGCTTGTGCTTTGCTGTTGCTGCTGTTGCTTTGCCTTTGCTGTGATGCTATGCTAGGCGATGCTACCCCATGCGATGCTGCGCGATGCTATGCTATGCTATGCTATGCTGCGCTATGCTGCGCTATGCTGCGCTATGCTATGCTATGCTATGCTACGGTATGCTAGGCTGCGCTGTGTTATGCTAGACTATGCTATGCTATGCTATGCTATGCTGCGCTATGTTATGCTTTGCTATGCTATGCTGCGCTATGCTATGCTATGCTATGCTATGCTGCGCTATGCTATGCTATGCTAGGCTATGACATGAACTGCTATGCTGCGCTATGCTATGCTATGTTATGTTATGCTGCGCTATGATATGCTATGCTATCCTATGCTGCGCTATGCTATGCTATGCTATGCTATGCTGCGCTATGCTGTGCTATGCCTATGCTATGCTATGCTATGCTAGGCTATGCTGCGCGATGATATGCTATGCTATGCTATAATATGCTATGCTATGCTATGCTATGCTATGCTATGCTATGCTAATGCTGCGCTGCGCTGCGCTAAGCTGAGCTAAGCTAAGCTAGGCTAGGCTAGGCTAAGCTAAACTAAGCTAAGCTAAGCTAAGCTAGGCTAGGCTAAGCTAAGCAAAGCTAAACTAAGTTAAGTTAGGCTAAGCTAAGATGAGATAAGCAAAACGACTGAAGAAACCGCGGGGCGGATACTGGGGGAACCGCGGGCCGGATGCCGGGGGAACCGCCCGGGGCGTTATCCACTGCCAGGCCCTTTAAGCACTGAAGGTAAGAACCCTTCTAGGCAGAGCCTAGGTTGGGAATAAAACGGAACATCGCCAACCCTATTCAAACATGGTACCGGGGACAAGGCTGCCACATAAAAAAAAACACCCTGGGCCCACGCCCTTTCTGGGACATGATCGACCCGCGAACCTGGAAAATAACATGAACATGTGAGGGACGGATACGTTGTCAAGACACTTAGCTGGGAGACGGGCTATTGCAATGCTGAAAATATCGATGGTGGTGAACCGCCGTGCTATGGGCTGTGCTGTGCTGTGCCGTGCTGACTTGACATGTGTCATGCCAAATTGCACAAAACTGTGCTCAGTGCCTTGTGGACCAACTGACCGAACTGATCCGGATCTTAAGCTCGAGCTGCCTGAACGTATAGCTCGCCCAGAGCTTGTTAAAATCGCCACGTGCGCGGCGCTAAACCAGCTGAACTCAAGATCTGATTCGGTTCCGAAGTGGGACGAAACAACAAGGGGCGAACGCGAACCGAGGCGAAACGCCAATACCCCTTGTAAATTACACGGGATGTGCGCCCCTAGAGCAACTTGCGACTGATAAATGCTGTGCTGAACTGTGCTTGGTCATGCTGGATTGAACTGTGCTTGATATCATTGCGTTGCGGGCCAAGTCGTTCTTGGTATCCAAATCATGACCGACATGGTCTGGGTCTTAAGCTCGAGCTGCCTGAACGCATAGCTCGCCCAGAGCTGGTTGAAATCGAAACGTGGGGGGCGCTTCAACCAGCTCGAGCTCAAGATCCGATTCAGTTCCGAAGTGGGACGTGCCAACAAGCGGCGAACCCGAACCGAGGCCAAACACCAACAATGGACGGACCGAAACGCGGCGCCCCGTGATGCGACGAACTGAGACAACACGAACCGAAACAATACGATCCGAGACGAGAGCCGAGCCGTGTAAAATCGTGTGGCTTCAACTCACGGGCGAAGGGAACCCATGTAGAAATGGTTTCAAATCATGGGCGAAAGGAACTGATTTACAAACATGTGGTGTAAGATCACGGGCGAGAGGAACCCGAACACAACACATGTTTTCAGCTCATGGGCGAAAGGAGCCCCTGTAAAAGAGCGTGGGGCTATCTCACAGGCGAAAGGAAACCACACGAGGTTTCAGCTCCACCTTCTCCTCAGCCCCCGTGCTCAAACCTTCCTCGCACTTCACTCTCGGATGAGACGCTCGCTCGAGACATCCACGCAATCGGTTCAGGTAAAACATCCGACGACCGACCACATGTTAGATATCCACCTGGGTGGCCTAGACACGTGAAGACACGTGCCAAGTGCACAGGCGCCAGACGCATGTCAGATACCGCCCTCGCGCACGTACTTTTACGCCTGAAGAGGCCGACGACCACATGTTAGATATGCCCCAGGGTTGCTTGGACACATGAAAACAAATGCTTCGCTCGAGACTTCATTATGCATTGATGAATAAATCCGAGGGCCCTTGTCGAACATGGCACCTGGGACAACCTTCTAATTCAAAAAGAGTCCTGGCCCTATGCCCTTTCCGGGAAAATTGTTGATGGTTTTTACTTGGACCAAGGGGCTACAGATTAGCATGTACAGTCAACACGCCTCCAAGATGCAGGCGAGCGCATCGCCTCGCATCTTCTCATCTGTACTGCGGCTCGAACCTCCCTCTGAAGGCTCAAGCTCAAGCCGAAGCGGGCGCCCCCGCCGAGGCTCCCGCGCGCCCGCGCCCGACGCGCGCCCTTGGCTCAAAAGGAGCGGCCAGCGTGCCGCGTCCTCACCCGTCTTGGGTGGCCCTCAGAGGGTCTTCCATCCCGGCCCGAACCTACCTCGTGCTGCTGAGAAGCGCGCCTAGGTGCGAGCTCAAGCTCGCATCCGAGCGAAACGCCCGGATAGGCACCCTGCCTGGAACCAGCCGCGCGGCCCACGCCGCTGCAGCCAGCCCCTCACTGCTGGCCATGTGCTGGCCGCCGTCCCTCGTCAGACGAACGATGAGGTCCGCCTTCAAGCCGCTCACCGGCAGCTTCCGCCACCTGAGCTCCTCCTTGAGCTCTGCCACGGTGGCCTCAGCCAGCATCTTCCCGAAGTACTCCGAACCGAGGTTTCGCCCTTCGGCGACCCGCTCAGGCGCAGCTATCGCCGCTGCCCGAGAAACGACATGCCCCTCAGGCGCGTCCTTCGACGCCGCCTCGGGCCTCGCCGTGCCGTCGGCCTGCGGGGCAGCCCTCGCCGCTCCCGCTGGTGGGGCAGCACCCGCCGCCCTAGATGAGAAGAGCTGCACCGCCCCTCTCGTGCACTCAACTGCGCCCTTGACCGCGAGCACCAGCACGATGATGAACACGATCATGGCGGGACCGATCGAGCCGATGTTCGACTCGACCTCCTCGTCAGCGGCCGCGGAGCACTGCTTGTCCCCGTGCTCGGCCGCCTCCGTGAAAGTGACGCCCAAGCCTGCGGCGAGCCCCTTGGTCAGAAGCCGCAGGTTGGACATCTCCAGCAACTTGAGCACCCGCTTGCCGTCCAGATGCTTGGTCCCCAAGTCGCTCCTGTTGCTCTCCGTGTCGACTCGCCCGAGCTGCAACTCGCCGAGCCTGACTCGTTCCTGCACCCACAGATCTCGTATCTGTAGATGCCGTACCTTGCCACTGCCGATCCGCGTCGCGATCGCCCTGCCTGCATTCGAGTCGCTGTGAACCTTCGACGCGACCTCGATGCCACACTGCTGGTAGAACTGCCGCATCATGATCGCACTCGCCGCGCCTCGGCCGATGGCGTAGAACTCGGCCTCCCCGCTGCTGAGCGCGACGACGGGCTGCGATGCCACCTGGGTCTCCAGAAGGTGGCTGCCGAAGAAGCCGTACACGGAGCTGGTCGATTTCCTCGTGATCTCATCCTCTGCCCAGTCCGAGTCCGTCTCGTAGAGAACCGCCTTGGGCATCTCCTGCTCCTCGTAGAACCACCCGAGCTCGCGCCGACCGTGGAGATACCGCACGCACCGCCTCAGCCGGAGCATGCTGATGACTGTGGGCTTCCCCATGTCCGTGAGGATCACCTTCACCGCGAACTGGATGTCCGGCCTGTCTACCGCCACGTAGTTGACGAGCCCCGCGACCTGCTGGTAGAGCTTCGCCTCGTCGTGTGGAAGTGGATCCAGCGCCTCCCGGACGCTCTTGCCCGTGGCCTTGCTCCCAGGCGTGTCCGCCGGCTTGCACTCCGTAAGGCCCAGCAGCTCCACGCACCTCGTCACGTGCTTCGTGTCGCCGATCCAGACGAACCCCTTGCCCGTCCACCTGATCTTGCGCTTGAGGTATGGGAGCTCGCGAACGCCATCCGGCCCGACACGACCGATGCACTTGACGTCCATGCTCGCCATCAGCTGCTGGTCCAGGACATCCAGGGACTCCTCCTCGCCCTCGGTCAGGATGTCGTCACCGTGGATCGCCGAGGTCATGTCCAAGAGAGACTCGTGGTACACGCCCGCCGCCACCGCGATGCGCGTCCAGTTGTTCTTCTTGAACACCCCGGCCACGTACTCCTGCCAAGCCTGTGCCGCCTTGCGCGTGCCGTACATGGCCTTCCGGAGCTGCCACACGTACCCGTCTCTCCTAAGTCCTGGAGGCGGGATGACGACGATCCACTCGTCGAGGTCGGCGTGGAAGAACGCCACGTGCACGTCATGCACCGAGAGATGCCTCCGACCCTTCTTCGTCGCCGCCAAGGAGACGATCGCCCTGACGATGGCGATCGGCGGCGTGCCCGCGTTGCAGTCCTCTCGGCCGTACGTGTTGATCTCCATGGCGACGCCTCGGGACCGGACGAAGGAGGTGCCGTCCTTGGTGCGCAGGTCCTCGACCCACTTGAAACGCACCACCTTGCCCCGGCTCTCAGCCACGCGGACCTCCTCGAAGACGCCGTGTCGCCGCATCTCCTCGATCTCGGCCTCGCGCCCGCGCCTGACCAGGTCCCTGGGGAGCTCCTTCCCGCTCCTCGCGTCGTACACGTGCTTCTCCGTGTCTGGCAGGACCGTGATCGCCGCCGGCTCGACGGGGCTGACCTCGAACATCCCGATCTCCAGCGGCTCGCAGCTCTCGATTTCCGTGACCGTCTCGAGCTCCTCGTGGGACTGCTGGTCCAGGCCCTCGTACGTGTAGGGATTGATCTCCACGAAGGCCCCGACCGCGAGCGACCCGACTGTGATCGCCGCTGTCTGGCGCGGCCTCTTCGCCGCCGCCTCGCCCTGGTCATCGCGAGGTGCCATGCTGGCGTCCCCGGACGATCCTGGCCTGCCGTCTCCAGCTCCAGCCGCTGGCTCCGGCGCGGCCCCAGCCGCCGCCGGCGTCGGCGCAGCTCCCGCCGCTGCCGACGAGGGCGCGGCCCCCGCCGCTGCCCTGGCCATCTCCTCCTTGCGCAGCTCGTTCTCGATCCTCTTCCGGCACTCCTCACTGTGCGATCCCATGCCTGTGACGCACCTCGGGCACATGGGGGTCCAGCCGTACTTGTCGATCAACGCCCTCGTGATGTACGTCGACCTCAGCCCTGCGCCTCCTGGCCCCGCGGGCGGCGCCGGCCCGACCATCGCTGGTGGCACCAGCGCCTCCGGGCCTGCAGCCGGTAAGACCACTGGCGGTGGCGGAGGTGGCGGCATCAGCCGCTGCTGATTCGGCTCCACCTGGGGCGCTCCCGCCGGCACGATGCCGATCTGTGGAGCCCGGCGCATGTCCCACGGCGCCCCAGCGAACTTGTCCAGCTCCTCCAGCACGAACCGCTCGCCCTCCGGTCGCCGTCTCACCGTGCGCACCCTCGTCGTGCGCGTTGGACCCGCCACCAGGTGCTCGTCCGAAACCTCTGTCTTGCCCAGCCACACCGCCGCGTGCCACCGAGGCTGCAGCTTGGAGGTCGGCGTGGGGTCCCTCGCCCAGACGCACTCCGCGAAGTTGACGAGCTCGCCTCGATATGGCCTCCCCTTGAGCACCTCGTAGGTCGTCTTGCCGTTGCCGTGCACCGTGAAGCGGTTGAGCTGCCAGCCAGCGTGCCGAATGAGCCAAGGTAGAAGCCCATGATCGGCTGGGAGCTCCCG
Organism: Prorocentrum cordatum; assembly: GCA_963575745.1. Taxonomy (NCBI): domain Eukaryota; class Dinophyceae; order Prorocentrales; family Prorocentraceae; genus Prorocentrum; species Prorocentrum cordatum. The sequence continues at coordinate 166,470 of CAUYUJ010013847.1, read as the reverse complement.
CTTGTAGTTGTCGCCCACCGAGAACAGCAGCGCCCTGATCTGCTTGCCGAGCTCCTCGTTGGCGCGCTCCACTCCACCGACTCCCTGATGGTTAGCCCGCTGAGCTGACTCGACCATCGTGGGCGCCTTCCGCTGAGCCTTGATCTCCCTCGCCAGGGCCGTGATCGACGCCTCCTGGTCGTGCTTCAGCACGATGCGATCCAGCCCCCAGTTCTCGATGGTGGCGACCGCTGTCTTGACCATGTAGGCGTCGGTACCCTTCGGCCCCATGATGCCATGAATAGCTTGGGAGTTCATGTGCACCATGTTGAGGATGCTCAGCTGGCCCAGGAAGTAATAGTCGATCTGGACCTCGTCGCCCGTGCGCTCGTGCCCGGCCTTGTAGTGCGGGTCGTCCGTGAACTTGGATCTGACGCACACCCAGCACCAGGACCTCGCCGGAATGTGCACCAGCTCGTGCGTCCTCTGCTCGGCCAGGCTTGGCTTCACCGGATCCTTCTTGACTCGAACCGGCACGGACTCCTCGAGCACTGCCTGCGCTGCCGGCTCGCTCGCCTCGGCCTGAGCGTGAGTCGCGGCAGCTCCTCCGCCGCCGCCCTGGAGCGCGGCTCTCGCCGCTGCCCTGGACGCAGCTGATGCGCCGCCGGCCTCGCCTCCCGGCTCCTCGCCCCGCACCGGCATGACGAGCGAGTTCTTGACGCCTTCACCGTACTTGTCCATCTTGAGGTAGAACAAGTCGTTGCGCCTGACCAGCGGCACGGCGTCCGGGTCCGAGAACTCGATCGGCTTCGGGATCATGTAGCTCCCGCTCGGCGTGAATACCCACGACGTGCCCTTGTCGACCGCCTGCGACACGCCCAGCACCGGCCTCTTGACGTCGGCGACCTTGTAGTCCACCCCGATCTTGTGCCCGTCCTTCGTGTACGTGACGAAGCGCTCGCCGTGGCACGGGATGTCGTCGCCGCTCGCTCCGACCAGCCGGATGCGCTCGCTCAGGCCTCTGAGTGCCTCGTGGGCCCCGTGACTCGGCGGACACACCGATCGCGCAGCACCCGAATCCACCATGACCCAGTGCTCATTGATACCGATGATCTCCTTGCTCTCGAACGTCTCGTGCTCGTTTGCTGCCCCTGGCTGGCTCAGCTGCTCGATCGGGCTGGCACCGACCAAGAATGGCTGCCTCGGCTGCGCTGTGCCTGATGACGGCTCGCTCGAACGAAGGTGGATCGCTGTCGTCGCTGGTGCTAAGGGCGTCGCTGCTGCTCCAGTCGACGACGACTCCTGCCCTTCCTCCAGCTCGATCGCGAGGCACCAAAGTGGCTCTGCCCCGCCCTCGGTCGCGATCGCCATCACCGGCGCCGCGCTCCCCGCGGCGCTCGCCGCTGGCGGAGCTCCCGTCGGCTTCGACTCCTGCTCGACCGCGTTGGTGCCCTTCTTCTTCTTCTGCTCTGCGAGGAACTTCCTGCACTCGCTCTTGATGTGACCGGTCTTGTGGCAGTGGAAGCACCGTTTCTCGGCCCTGTCCTTGGCCGCCTGGCTCCTCTGGTCCGTGGAGTTGTCGCCGCCCTTGCCCTTCTTGCCTTTGCCTTCCTTGCCCTTCTTTCCTTTGCCCTTGTCGCGCTCGCGCCTCGCCTTCTCCACGGCGCTCGTGTCCATCGGGACCGGCGGCGGCACTGATGAGATGGCGCTCCTCGTCGAGATCACCATGTGCACCTCGTTGCGCATGAGCTCCCACGTGACCAGCCTCGACGCGTTGTGGACCAGGTGCGCTCGAAGAGCTTCGTCCTGAATCCCCCGTTGAAGGATCGCCATCTTGATCCTGTCCCCGATCCTCTCGTGGCTCTGACTCTCGTACTTCGTGACCTTGAAGTCGAAGTCCGCCAGCGTCCCCACGATGTTGTCCTCCGGGAACTGGAACGCAATCAGCTCCTGCAGCAGTCCTGCGTGGCGACCGGGTCTGTCGGGCTCGTACATGTCTTGTAGTGTCCTCCACGCCCGATACCCTTCTCCGACGCCGACCGGCTTGATCAGCTGGAGTGCAGCTCCTTCCAGCAGCAGGACGAGGATGAAGTACAACTGACGACTGCGCTGGCTCGCTCCTTCCTCCAGGAGCCTCGCGTTCCTCACCTCCTCCAGCGGGAACGTCATAGCCGCCGTCAGCTCGTTGGCCATTATCTCGTCGAGGGCCCCGAGGTACGCGAGCATCTTGAAGCTCCATCCCGGCCGCTCGTCCTCGCTGCCTCCGAACGCCTTCGGCTTCGCCAGAAGCCGAGTGTCCACTAGATCCTGTGGCGCAGCCCTCGCCGCTGCCACGGGCCTGCTCGCCGCGGCGCCTGCGCTCGCTGCTGCTGACTCCGCCGCCAGGGCGCGCTCCTCTGCAGCCTGCACCCGTTGTTCGGCAGCCTGCAACGCTCCCTCTAGCGCCTGGAAGCGTCGCTCGATCTCTTCCATACTTCCTGTCGAGCTTCTCGTCGAACTTCCGGCTCCTCAGGATGTCCGCCTTGTTCGACCTTGAGCCACGCTTCCTCTTCTTCTTCGGCGGCGTGCTGGGCTAGGAAGGGCCGGCCGGCGCAGCTCACGCCGCTGCCAGCCGCCAGGAGGGCGCAGCCCTCGCCGCTGCCCTATCGCTGGCGCGCGCGCGCGCCGCGGGTGGCTGGAAGGGAAGCGGCGGCAGGAACGTGCTCACGCACGCTCCGCTACCATGTTGATGGTTTTTACTTGGACCAAGGGGCTACAGATTAGCATGTGCAGTCAACAAAAATGGACAAGAATTGTTGTTGGTCTTCGCTTCAATTCTATCCGTACCCATTTCGATCCTCGGGTTCGGGGGACTCGGGTTGGCCTGACGGGGCCATCAAGAAAATGATGGGACCGAATCTGAAATCTGACACCAACTCCCGCTGCACACGCCCCACGAGAACTGGACCGTCAAATCCATGACGGGCCCGCCAAACAGCGCCGCTAAGCCCGAACGCGGGCAAACTCGAGCCACGCGCTCCCTCGATCCTGGAACGTGAGCTCGCCATGTGCTCGGGGGCGGCCAAGAAGGGGGCGTCCAAGAGGAGGAGGGCGCAAATCATGGCCCGCGGCATGTGCGCAGCCCACGGGGGGGGCAGGGACGTAAAGAGATAAGACGAGGCGCCATGAAGCCTGACATCCACACCCCCCTTAGTCATCACCCCCCCTCCCTGCCGCCCCCGATGTGCGTACAGCTCGCCGTCCAGGAACAGCGGGCCGGGCACCAGCCCGGCGCCGGGCCCTGCCTGGAGGACCCTCGCGGCGGCGCTGCGCACCTTTGAGGGGGAACCCTTTTGGGGGGCTGACCCATGGGGGGGGAAACATCGACTTCGACTTGGAATCGGCGGTGCAGCGCGGATGGATCGGCGATAGTCCCCCGATGGCGAAACCGCACGTTCCTGGGCGGGGTGGGCTACGTATCGGGCCCCCATCGGCGATGATTGGGTGATTGGGGTTCGATGCCTTCCCCCCCCCCCCGAGCGCATCCCTCCCCGACGCCCCTGAACCTTCTTGAGACCTGGCTCCAGCAACTTCAGGTGGGTGAGGGGCTTCCGCTGTCTGGTGCACAGCTCGGGTGGCGATGGCGCCGTCAAGTTCAGCCTCACCAGGCAGCGCACCCCGTCGAGCTTCGGCTGTATCACGGCAGTCCACGCGTCCGAGCCAGCGCCAGGAAAAGTGCCGAGGGCGGTCGAGGAATAGTTGCGTGCGAGCATGACCTGTGGCATCTCTGCGCCTGGCGCCGCCTTCGTGCCAGAAACCGCGGCAGGCCTGTAGCCGCTGTCGATCTTCTTCTGGGCAAAGGACGCGGCCATGTCGTTGGCTACCTGCATGGGCTTGCGCTCGTTCGTCCAGCCGATGTTCTTGGACTCGGAGACGTTCCGCTCGTCCACCTGCAGCTTACCGCCAACCTTCCCCCAGCGCCTCGTGATGACGGCATGCTCGCCAGCTGCACGCACGGACACGCTCCAGTGCCGACCGAGATCTGCACTGACCAACTCCTGCTCGAAGCCCTCCGCCCCTTCGCGACCCGCCGCGCCTGCACCGCAGTCGGGCTCCTGGTGGCTATCTCGCGCCGAAGCAGCCGCTCTGCGCATGACCCCGAGCCCGGAACCGCAGAGGCGGCCTGCGCCGCGCCCGGCCGCAAGGCGACGGCATCGCACGGCGGCGAGGCAGCACGGCAGCGTCCGCAGGCTCTTGCTGATGGCTGGCATGCAGAAGCCCGATGGGCTCCAGCCCCAGCGCGTCTGGCGGGCCACGGCACATGCTTTCCAAACCGCTGGTGGGAGGACGACAACCATACGCGCACACCGGTCCTGGCAAGGCCCATCCTGGGCCAGGGATCGGTACAGGTGCATACGGTAGGGGCGTTGGTCAAGGAACGTGCCCAGGAGGCTTCAGACCCTGGAGGGTTCCTTATCTGATGAGGGCGGCGGTGATATCCATGGCCGATCCACGATTTCAGTTCCACCGGCTTCCAGACCCTGGCTTCCTTATCTAAGGGTGCCTTGTCCAATGCCCCCACCGTAGTTCTTGCCCTCCGCGCTGGGTCAGCGCTCGAGAGAACCAGCAGCCACACGGCCCATCTCCTCGCGGCCTCGCCCCGCGGGGCAACACGGCGCCCGCCGCGGGTGCCGCGCGCGGGCGCGCGGCTTCGCGGGGCGGCCGGCGCCATGAAACACTGCCATTTCTGGCTCGGGCCTGCCGCGCCAGGCCACGGGTAAGTCTGGCGTGACTCTCTACAGGGGGATTCTTCAAAAGTAGTCCCAACACAGTCGGGGGACGATGTTTGGAGTATTCTGGAATATTTTTGGACTATCTTTATTTTTCGTCCAAAATCCGCCTGGAGGACACGCCCGACCCAAGGCCACGGCTATCGGGCGCGGGGGCGCGCCAACCGCCCGCGCGCGCCGGGCCAGGCCAGACTGGCTCCGGGCCGCGAGATCGGCACGCGCCAACAAGAGGGAGGGAAGACATGGTCGACCCACGAACCTGGAAAGGGATTTCGAACTGCGAGACATGGAAACGTCTCAAAGGACGCGCCAGTGGACGTGCCAATGGACGTGCCATGGAGACCCACCGCGGGACGTGCCAAGAGGACGCGCCACGGAACGCGGTGGTGGACGTGCCACAGGACGTGCCAGGGGACGCGCCGCGCGACGTGCCAGGAAGACGCGCCACAGGACGCGCCAAGGAACATGCCAGGGAACGTGTCAGGGGACGCGCCAGGGGACGTGCCACGGGATGCGGCACGGGACGCGCCAACGGACGTGCCGCGGATCACCTGGAGCCTCCTAGGATCTCCGCGCCCCGTTGTTGGTCGAGATGTCGGGGGCCACGCCATTCCTTGTAAATTACGCTGTGTCTGCGCTCCCTGGGCTCCGAACCGTCGCAAATGCCGCTGGGCCCGCACTCCCAGTGCGACGATCACTGGTAAGTGCTGCTGCGTCCGTTTCCCCAAGACCACGATCCCTCGTAAATTACGCAAGGTCCGCGCTGCCAGCGCCGCGACCCCGCGCAAACTACGATGGATTCGCGCTCCCAGTGCCAAGATGCCTAATCAATTACGCTCGATCCCTGGTACATTACGCAGGTGTGCCGAAAATATGCCGAAGGTACTCTGAAGGTATGTCGGACACACTTATTGAAGGTACGCTGAAGGTACGCGGTTTCTGTAGTGCTTTGGATAAGAAGCGTTCTTGAAGGTACGCCGAAGGTCCGATGAAGGTACGCGCGTCCAAGTCAGCGAAGGTACCATGAAGGCACGCCGAAAGTAGATAGGAGCGGAAGGGGAGAGGACAGACCCCCCACTCCCCCCCTCCCCCAGACCCTCGCTCCCCCAGACCCCGCGGATCCAGAAACAGGGCCACACGCGACGGACCGAGAAACAAACGCATTACGACGGGGCCGCGCTCCCAAGGCCGCGATCACTCGTGAATCGCGCTGCGCCCGCGCCCCCAGGGCCGCGATCCTTCGTAAATCAGGCCGCGTCTGCGCTCCCAGGGCTTCAATCCTTCGTGAATTATGCTGCCAAGACAACGATCCCTCGGACATTAAGCCGCGTCCGTGCTCCGAGCAAGGGCCACAACCCCTGGCGAATGACACTGAATTCGCGCTCCCAGTGCCACATTTCATTGTAAATTACGCTGCGTCCGAGCTCCCATCTCCAGGATCCCTTGTAAATTCGTGGGTTCGCTCCCAGCGCAGCGACCCCTTGTAAATTACTCTGTGCCAAGCCCCCAGGGGCCTGCGAGGGGAGCGCCGGGCCTGCCCAGGGGACGAGCTGCTCCTGTGGCTGCAGCCAGCGGCCCCGAGGGAGAGCCTGCGAGGGGACCCCGTGGCCCACCACCGCAGCAACCCGGAGGCGGCGCAATGGCTCCGAGAGGGGCGGCCGCCGCCGGACATCTGGGCCCCGATCGCGGCGCCCATGCGGGACCTGCCCCAGTCGCGCGAGGTCGCGCCCTGCGACCCCACCTCGTCGTCCGAAGAGCCGAATGGGGAGAAGGACACCCGCGCCAGGCCCCAGCCTGTGCGCGCAGATGAGGACGGGCTTCCCCTTCGTGGCCCGCGGCGGCCGGCGTGGCGTGGGCACGAGGTTCCCCCGCCGGCATCATCGCTGGTGGAGACAGCGCCGCGGCCGAAGAACCCGCCGGACATGCCCCCCGCGATGCTGACAGGATTCCGCTTCGACATCAGGCCACTGCGGGTCCCGCGCGTGCTGGCTGCCGGAAGTGAAGGCCCCACCGTAAGACCCGACGCCCCCGCCGCGGCGCCCGCTGCCCGCGGCACAGGTTATGCCCCCCCCGCCGGGTGGGTACCACGAGGCCCCCCGCCAGCGCCGCCGCAAGACCCCCGCCCCGCCGGCAGTGGGATCGGCGCCGGGACGGCACCCCACCGCCCCCCCCCCCCTTCGACTCCGAAGCGTCAGACATCCAAGCGAGGAGTGGCGGGCCCGACACCCGCGGGCTCGACGGTGTCGGTCGGCTCGACCCCGCTGGGCTCGCCGATCGAGATGACGGCCAGCGACTCCGAGCCGAGCGGGGAAGGGACCAGCTCCACGCTGCCAGAGGGGGGGGGCGAGGCCGACCCCCAAGCGGCAGAGCACACAACTGCCACCCCCGCCGCCGGTGACGCCCAGCATGCGGGGGTGGTAGCGGTCCGGTGGCGCACCCCCGACGGGCGCGCCGGCGCTGCCAGCGCGGCGGGTCACCGTGGCCGAGCTCCCCTCCCCCCCTTTGCCCAAGGGTGCGGCGGTGGGGCTGAGGCCAGAGCCCGGGGACGAGCCCCAAGGGGACCCGCTGGCCTCCTTCCGCGCAGAAGACGAAGGAGGGGGCCGCCCGCGGCACGCCGGGGCGATGCCCACGGACCGCTCGCAACGCCGCGCAGGCAGCACCCCGACCAGAGGCCAGCACTACTTCGAGGACCTCGAGAACGCAAAGGTTCAGCTGGTGCTGGAGGCGGTCGCGGACAGCACCTGCAAGGTCTACGAGCTGGGCTGGAGGCGGTGGACACACTTCTGTCGGATCCGAGGGCGGTCGCCTATCCTCCAAGGGGAAGCGGCCACGGCGGGCGCGCGCCGCAACGGCGAAGAGGAGCTGTTCTCGCGCGACGCGATGGAGTGCGCCCTCGGAAGCTGCCCACCACGGCGCGTATCATGACGCTGATCCTGGCCAAATGCACCCTGGCCGACGTGCCGGACCACGCCGTGATCTGGTGCGCGCTGGCCACCGCCTGGTTATTCCTGATGCGGGTCGGGGAGTACGCGTGGAGTGGGGGCTGGGATCGCAGCAAGGTGTTGACGGGCGGCGACGTGGCCGCGCGCATCGATGGGCGTCCCACGTCGAACCTGAGGGAGGCCAACGAGGTCATCGACTGGTTGAAGGGCTCCAAGGCAGACCAGCTGCAAGCGGGAGCGGCGCGCAACCACGACTGCACGGGCGAGGCCCTGTGCCCGGTGCTGGCGGCCGAGTGGTTGAACGCTTCACGACCGAGAGGCACCCACCACCTTGCCGCTGGCAAGACGGGGCGCCCGTGAAGAGGAAGCAGCTGCAGGAGGTGCTCGAACAGGTCGCGAGAGAGGGCATCCCAGCCGACCGCATGCGGACGCACTCGCTGCGCATCGGGGGAGCCATCGCCCTCTACCACACTTACCCGGACGTCGAGCTGATCAAGACATTCGAACGATGGAGCAGTACCTCGTTCCACAAGTACCTTTGGGAAGCGAAACAGGGCACGACGGGTGTGGCAGCCGGCGTGGCAAGAGACACGACCTCTGTGCACGTCGGCCACAGGCTGACGACGATGAGCAAGCCCGAGGTGCACCGCCCGGGCGCGTGCCACACCAGGGGAGGACGGGATCAAACCTCGGGGCGGGCCCGATGGGCGGGGGGGCAGGACGGCCACTGCTCGCGCTCGCCAGGGGGGTGGCGGGGCCAGGAGGGGGAAAGGGCGAGTACTTCTGGCGCCTCCCTGGTCCGCCACAGCTCGCCAGCCCCACTGCCCCCGTGGCGAAGGAGGAAGCGCGCGAGAGCACGGCATTGGGAGTGAGGCGCGTCCGTTTCGAGGAAGAGGACGCGGCAGCTGCCCAGGACACATCCCCGCAGCAGCGCCAGCACCTGGAGGAGGCAACCCCACGGCCACGCCCGCAGACGGGGGCCGCAGCCACCCCCCCAAGGGCGCATTATTAGCTGGGGCGAACGCATAAGGAGAGCTGGGCGTCTATCAGGCAGTGCTGAGCGCCCGGTGCATCAGGGCTGGATGGGGCCCGTGGCTGCAGCGCCGGCGGCGCGCCCTGCGCCACCTGGTGCTAGACGCGAGGCTGTGCACAGCCAACCAGGAGAGCTTGCTGGGCCTGTTTTCCACCACCACCACCAGAAGTTGGAGGGGGAGGGGGCCCTCCTCCCCTCCTCCTCCTTTTTGGACTTGGAGTCAGGATGATGTGCACGAAGCGACACCCGCCAGGAAAGGGAAAACGAGACAGGACAAGGCCAAAGCGAAAGCGAAAGAGAGCACGCGAAGCATGCGGTGAACCCGGGAGCCTGCCAGGGCAGGAACGGGGTCCCGACGCCCAAGAGGGGCAAGGCGAGCCGAGGCCTCGCACCGTGTTGCCTCGGGCCCGCTAGGGCTCTGGGCTGGCGAGTTCACGAGCAAAGTCGTTGCCCATGACTCGGGTGAAGTAAGGATCCAGGGGCTCCCAGAAGGCCAAAAAGTCCGACTCGACCTCCTCCGAAGAGGCTCCCCAGACATGCGGCCATCTCCCCTGGAAGGCCTGAAGGAAAGCAGTAGCAGCAAGACGGCGCATGCCCTGGGGGTACGCCTTAGCCAGAGAGGTACGCCACTGCCAATTGCCCTCCATGCCCGCAAGGGTCTCGTGGCCTCGAGGGCCATGGAAGCACCTCCCGCCCCCCCGAGCAGCCCGAGCCCCCCGGCCAAGAGAGGGAAGGTGAACCGAGAGGAGGAGAGTAGGTTTCATCGACGGCGCCCCGAAAACGCACTGGTCGATGAGGACCCCCTCAACCTCGGGCCGCCCGAGGAGAAACTCCAGCTCGTCGAGCTTCCACGCCGAGGGGCCCCCAGACGGAAGGGAGGAGCAGGGTGCTCCATCACCGCCGGGATTTCGAGGCGGAGGGCAACGAAGAGGAAGTAAATCGTCGTGCGGAGCAGCAGGTTCCCCGCCTCAACCTGCCTGGCTTCCTTGGGGGTTAGGTCGCCAAGGCCCCAGGGCCTGTCTGGGGTGCGGAAAGGCCTTGGCGGGGGGGCCCGACACTCGGCGGTGTCACGGAGGCGGGCCTGCGACCAAGTCTCGCACGGAGGGCCAGCCCAGAATCCTGCGACCTTGCCGCCAGCCATGGCACGATACCAGAAGCGGATCGTCTCCGGCCTCGAAACATCACCGCGGATGGGGTCGTTAGCCACGTCTAAGCTGATCACCCAAACAGAGACAGGAAAGGACTCGGCTGCCCTCTCAAACTCATGCTGGATATCAAACTCGCGTCGGGCCCCAGCGAAAAATGCAAGAGATACATGGTGGGCTGGCCTGGTGGCCTGGGAACCTGGCCCGCAAGGGCTCTATCTCCAGCATCAACTCGAGCCATGGGCAAGGGTTTCCAAGCACGTTTTTCCTTCGGGACCTGGGCAGGGGGGCAAATCGAAATCCCAGGGACCCGAAAAGCCGGTTTCTCGGCAAAGTGTTCAGGTCTCCCCGCTTTACGGTTAGCTTTCCTGGCAGCGATGGTGGCTTCCCTGTCCTCAGCAAGCTGCTCGGGGGTCTTGGGGGGCATCATGGGCCGCCAGGCCTCTCTGCACCTTGGACTTCGAACTAAGTGTTTATGTAGCCTAGCCATGGTATGATGCTGCATTCGGCAGCTCTCGCAGAAGGTGCCCTTCATCCAAAGTATGGGGTCGTCCACCTTAGTGTGATTTCTACTAACATGGATCTTGAGGGCGCTAGGGGCCGAGGCCTGATGTCCACAATCATAGCACATGTAGATGAGGTCCGTTTTCTGTTTTTTCCAAGAACGGGGCCACGAATCCACTATTATGGCAAAGGTCCTGTAAAGCGGTGTGCAACTCCCGAAGCCTGGCCGCGTCTTTGTTTAAGAACAGTTGGCTTTGTTTGGCTTTATCGAGTCGGCTCTTGAAATATCCGGGGCTCGTACGGGCGCACTCGATCCATTCTTCGAAGCTGTGTCTCAAATGCCCGTCCTGTCCCCGGCCATCGTTGAGTCTGTCATTAAGCCAAGCAAGATCCGCCGCCAGAAGCGCAACCCAACCATAATGATATTGATACACAACATCGAGTGCCGCTAAGAGTGATTGAGGTGCGCGTCTCAGAAGTCGGGGGAGGTATCGCAGCCGTGCCAGCGCAAGGTACTGGTCTGGGTGGGGCCTCTGAACGTTGGCAAGGAGGGTTTCGTTAGCGGTCTCAAATTTGGGGCCGTCTTGGTTAGGCTCTCTACGGGGTTCAATCGCACGATAAACGCTCTGGTAAGCTTTATTCAATCGCTTCGCTCATTCCGCCGGCCCATATTGTAGCATCGCTGGCATTTGCTTGCGTGCTCGCAGGTGCCTTTGGGGGGCCTCCTGTGGCGGCTTGGGGGCCTCTTGGAGGCCTCTTGGGGGCCTCCTGAGGGCCTCTTGAGGGCCTCTTGGGGCCTCTTAGGAGGCTCTGGGGGCCTCTCAGGGCGGAGGGCTCCAAATGTTGTTTCGTGTTCCCCCTCTGGGGCCGCTCTTGGTGCGTTCTTGGGGCCCTCTTGGGCCGTCTTGGGGGCGTCTTGGGCTGTATTGGGGCGCTCTTGGGCCGTTTTGAAGCCCTCTTGGGGCCTCTTGGGCCGTCTTGGGGCGATATTTGGGGCCTCTTTGGTCGGCTTGGAGCGTCGGGAAGCCGAAAAGGCGAGAATGCGAAAATCCTTCAAAAACTCAAGGAAAATCGATGAATTTTGCCTCTTGGGGACCTCTTGGCAGGGCTCTTGGAGGCCTCTTGGGGCGTCGGGGAGCCATCTTAGGCGTTTTGGAGCGATATTATGGCGTCTTGGAGCTCTGTTGGACCATATTGAGGGCCTCTTGGGGGTCTCTGAGCTCTTCTCGGGGCTCTTGGGAGGCCCTGAGGGCTGCGCCCAGGAGCAAAACCATCCCCGACAGGGAGTTGCCCAGGGACCTGGTCAGGGTACTTTTCGTCCGGGGACCCCCAGGGGCCGCCCCGCGCGCGCGAACTAGAAAATTGTTAAGCAAATACCGGAGATCTGAGCACGCCTCTGGCCCGTTGGGCCGGCGAATTGAAAGCTGCAGCAACTCGGCTTCCCAGTGGCCCCCAGATCCCGCAGTTAAAGGTAAGCTTGCTCATGCCCAAAGCGTCAGCATATGTCAACTTTGATTTAGTCCGGGGTCCTTCGCGGCTTTTCCCAAAAATGCGTCTGATTGGTCCAGTACCGGAATGCATAGCTGCAATTCTAGCCGCCACCTCGGGCCCCCAACTGCCATTGTCTGTAAGGTGCGTACCTAAAGACTTGTGCACTCGGACAACTCGAAAGGATTGTCAGCCTTCAGTTGTGAGTGCTGGGGCGTCCGCTTTTCTGATCAACAGCTCGTGTTTCTTATGCCCTTCACCTGAAAATGTGATCAGAAGCACCGACTTGCCGAAATTGACCTTGAGCCCTGTCGGGCCAATCTGGTTGTGAAGTATCTCGATCAGCCGTTGGGCCTTCGGGATGACCTGCTCCGGGTGGTCCACTGCTGCTTTCGCGGTGAGGTCGTCGACAAAGGAAGCAGTGGCCATCGGCGGGGCCGCGCCTGTGCGTGCGAACACTCGAGGCTGGGTAAGTAATGGTTGGAGGTCAAGGGCGAGTCCTTCATCCGAGAGGTCTTGTTCGATGTTCCCAATAACAATAGAACAAACATGTTAAATGCATCGTTAGCCGGGGGCATTCCAGGCCGCGATCCAGCGCGGGGGGCTGCAGAGGTGTTTGTGCCAGGCATATTCCACCATGGTGCTCTGTTCACTTCGGCTACGATGGCAAGGAAATGACTATCATCACAATGCTGCTCCAAGATGGGGGGACCTTGCAGGGCCACTTTGAGCCCTTCCTGGAATGCCGTCGGTATGTCCATGCTCTGGATCAAGTCGAGGATTTCGTCAGGGTCTCTTGGGAGGCTCAAGACGAGTTGCTGCAACACAGTATAAAACGCCGCGTAGAGATCCACTGAGGCCAAAATAATGCATTTCCCCTGGGCCTTGGCAACCTGCAGCCACGACAAGACCGAATGGGTAGCATGGTCTGTGCCCATGCCCTCGCGCCCGCCACATTGAGTAGCTTTGAGGATCATGCCGAGGAAGGTATTCCACCTGTCTCTTCGGAAACGGTGGTGGTGTTTAGGAATGACGTTGCCCCGGAGAATAGAACGATGATAAGTATCGAGATGGGGGGGGCTCCTTTACCTTTCGGGATCTCCGCGACAAGCCCTCCCTTAGACTGGATAGGCTCCACGCCTAAGAGGCTGGTTTAAGCAGAACAGGGTGCGCCAGGCGAGCAAATTCGTGGGGCGCAGCGCGCAAGAGGTCGTCAGTCAGTTTATCGGGCCCCCCCGCCTTGCCCCTGGGACCGCCCGCGAATCGTCTAGCCAACTGAATTCGCGAGGGAGCCACATAAATGTTAAGCTGCGTGTCGCTCTGGATAATCGAGCTTCTAGCATTATACTCATCAATGAGGGCCTGAGGAGTCAACTGCCCGGCATGCTCTATGTCACCAAAATAGGTCTGCATGGGCTCGGCTATCTTGGCAAGAGTAGGGATGAGGTTGCCTTCCTTATCGTATCGCATCGGCAAAGTGCAAGCATATTTGGGCGGGCGGCCGCCAAAAGCGAGGACCACTCTAACAGTGTTCCATTCCCTCTGACTATGCTTGCCCTCGGCATGGGCTCGGATTTCTTCAGCTTGTCGGTCGAGGAAATCCTGTTTGTCAGCATTCAACATCCCTCTCAGGGCAGGCCTGCTAAGGCTCATAATGCCCGCGATGGCACAGGCCCACTCATGGGGGGTCGTTTGCCGCCTGATGTACAGCCTGGCATGGGTACAAAGAAACTGGACCATGGGCTCAGCGGGCGAACCTTCCGTTTCTCCCGCAAAATCAACCACGTCCCCCCGAGTGAGGCGGCAGGCCAAGGCGCAGATTTTTCGAGCCTGATCGATCGAGGGAGGGTCCTGAGCAGAAAACTGGTTTCCCCGGGCCTTGAGGCAGGCTCTTCGGATCCTAATAAGGGCGAGCGAAGCTCTGGACGTGTATGGTCTATAGCAAAGGCGTTCGCAAGGTCCGTTAATTGCTTGACCTGATCATGTATGTTGTGAGCCCAAGGCGGGACAGGGACGGCCCGAATGAGGGCCCGAAACTTATCCTGGGCGTGTGGGTCCTTCATTTTCTCGCGGTCCAAGGGTTTGGTTCCTCGCTTGACCCGGCCCTGAGCAGTCCGCGCAAGATCGGCTTGGACGGGAACATGATCGATGTGCCTGTCGCTAGAGTCAAAGCAATGGAGGGGGGTAGAGCCGCGGACGTGGTCCCACAGGAACTTGTTAACGCATATGTAATCGATCCTATGCGTGGCCATGTTGTGCGCGGTCCAGGTATGTCCAGGGCCATCAACAGGCAAGAGAGTATGAGTGGCATAAACCTCCCCCTCCGCCAAAAACTTGTGCAGAGCGTCGCCATTCTTATCTTGGGGTCGGGGGTGTTGCTCGCATCCGACGCACTCGCTAGTGACCTCGCCGAGCCTGGCGTTGGCGTCTAATAATAGGATGTCGAAGGCCCACTTTTCATTCAATGACTCGACTGCCTTCCAAAAGGCAGCCCTCTCCGCCTCTGGGGCCTGATTGTGCGGTGCGTGACCCGCTGCCACTGTGAGATCTAGCGCTGTGGCCTTCATCTTAGCCACTAGTAACCTCGGGGTAGCGTAAACCAGAACACAACACTTTGGACAGAGAAAGAGCTTTTTGCAATCTTTATGCCCATATGGGACCGTAGTAGATAGCCATAACTCCACCCCGTGGTTTCTGTCTTTAAGGCCAGATCCGCCAGAACTATAGATAAGGTAACCTTTCGCCTTCTGGGCTTTCTTGGGGTTCCTGGCCTCCTGGGCGCCGATAATCAACCACCTCTGCAAGAGTGCCCGGGCCACGAATAGCTCGCGTCTCGCGGTGGCCCTAGCCCTTTTGTTCTTTTTGGTGACCGAGGCCTTGAGCGAGCCGGGATGATAAGAAGCAGCCCGAAAGTCCAGCTCTGCTTCTACTGGCGTCTCCTTCTCGGGAGAGGGCAAGTGATGAGCAGCAGCAAGATGGGGCGCTGTCTCAAAATAGAACGCGTCGCCCTCCAGGCGGGGATACGCGTCGGCTGGCTGATCAGCGCACCTCAGCCATTGCCACTCGACCGCTGGATGGAAGTCCACCGCTTTTCTTAAGGCTTCAGGGATCTGCGGGGATTCGAAGTTGTCCGTCTGGGGGATCCCCGAGGTAAGCTTCGAAATAACACCAACGAACTCATTCCAGGGGTCTCCGGAGTGCCCGTGGGCATGGCTGACCGTGACAGGCCGCCTCTGATTCGCAAGTTCCATGATTGTTTGCAACAGGTGGGCTTCCTCGGCGTCCTTGGCTGGCTTGGCCAGCAGCTCGGAAAACTGGACTGCAGCAAGATTGTCAGAGATAATGCAGACTGGGGCGCTGCTCTGGTCTTGGAGACTCCATAACAGTGCCCATATGACTCCGTGGACTTCAATGCTAGTACTTGTCCATCTGGAAGGATCCGAAGGAAGCGCTGTATAATCTGAGCTCTTAGCTGACAAGTAACCTTGGCAAGTGTAATGATCGCCGATCTGATGCAATACAACTAAGGCCCATGCACCATTCTCGGGCGATTTGGGGTCGAGGGATCCGTCTACATATATCCAGGCCCTCTCGGGCTCACGGGCATCGGCAGGGCTAGTGTTTGCTAAGGCGTACCTAGTATGCGGATGCAGAATTGTGTCGTTATATGGTTCCGTAGGCCAATGCTGGGGCGCCAGAGGATAGGAATCCAGTGTCCCTCTGACATCGAACCAAGAGTCCAGCAGGCAACACCTCGAAGCAACAGGGTGCGGGGCTGCCGCGACGCAGTTCTGTCGGGCCTCGTCCAGCTGCGTGGCGACGGAAGGGCCTGCCCCAGGTGGGTCGGGAGAAGGGGAAATCGGAAGGGTACACGCAATGGCAGTCTCCAAGTCATAATTCTGGGCCCTGTGGGGCTCACTGTAAATCTGCGGAGGTGCCTGCTTCCCCCGCAGGCGCCGCCTCAGGCTCTGTGGTTCCAGCGGCATCGCGCCAGAAACCAGATCAAAATACTCCTGGAAGTTCGATTGAGCATGCAGTGGGGGGGCCCCCTGAGTTCCGAGGGTCCCTACCCCCGCAACCGCGTCAGTGCCTATCGAATTGGTATTAGCCTCCCCCTCAGTATTAGGGTCGGCCTGATCGAATTGACCTTGGCCCCCTGGGTCCCGCTGGGCGCCAGGAAGAAGCGGGGTCGAGAGCTCCGGTGGCCCCACCAAGCGCGAGGGGGACTCTTCTTGTCCCGTGAATCCCTCAAAAATCGCGGCCGGTGGCTCACTCTGTTCAGTCTGATGATGAAGTAGGTGTTGATCTTCTTCTTCATCGTCGTGTGCCGGCTGGGCGTGCGAGCAGAAGAAGGTGCCTCCCCGCGAGACTGATGGGCGGAAGGTCAAATGTCGTCCTTCATGGTGTCTGGGGCGCACGCCGACTTCCTTGGTGGCTGCCCCAGCGGCCCCCGGTCGTGAGCGTTCTGACCGTGCGCTGGGTCGGCTGGCGATGCGGGACTGAGGGCCGCTGCCTGCTGGCGCGCGGGCGTTGTTGGTGCTGGAGGCGCATCTGCTGCAACCTGGGTCTCTGGTTGGGTCTGCGATCCTAGCTGAGTCGGGGCGGAGTGGAATCGCGGCGCGTGGGCTTCCGGGAGGAAGGGCGCCGCGGGTGAGCATCCCGCTGCCGTGGCAAAGGCTGGGCTGCGTACCAACGTAGGTTCCGACGGAGAACCCATCTGGCTGGGGACCGTGACCTCCGTGGGAGATGGTGGCGCTGGTGGCTGCCCTTGGGCTGCCTGCCACTGTGTCGAGCTGGGACTCGGCACTGCTGTTGGCACGGACTGCTCGGTAGGCGAGCTGTGGTGCGGGGAGGCTCTGGGCGGAGAGGTAGGGCGTGGTATTCTGGCTGCCTCCGCCTGCTCCTGGAGTTCGCGCTGCCTCTGGAGGAATGTGGCCGTGGCGGCCTGCACCGCTCTGTCCAACCCCTGCAGCTGCGGGGAGGGTTGGTTGCGAGTCTGCAGGCGGGGTCGGTGCGATCGCCTGGGTCGGGGGCGACTGCGCAGTGACCGCCCCCTGGCTCGGGCCCGTCCGCCTTGCTGCCTCCAGTTGGGCATGCAGCTCCCTGATCTTCGCTGGGTCCGTACAGATCCCCATCTCTGGGAGGTGTCTCAAGTACTCGTCCAGGGTAGCCATCGCTGGGGTCATGTTGTCTGGCGTCGGGTGGTCCATCCCGGCGGCCTCTGCTGCCGCTATGGCGTGGGTCAGCTCGCGCAGGGCTTGGTTGGGGCCTGGCCCTCCAGGGAGTGGGGCTGGCGGCTGCCCTGGCCCCTGGGCTGGGGGCTGGCCCCCACCTGGAGCGTGGGCCCTCGCCGCCTGCTGCTGCTGGTGCGCAGCTTGGGTCGCCTGCTGCCGGTGTGCTGCCATCGCTTCCTGCTGCGGTGCGGCTGGTGGCTGCTGGGCTGCCTGCTGTGGGGCAGCCGCGAGCTGAGCTGCTGGCGGTTGGGCTGCGGCTGGAGGCTGGTCTACTGCCATGGGGGCTGCCGCCCCCTCTAGGGTAAACCCCACGGCGCTGCGGTCCTTGCCTTTCCCTTTCGCCGCCAAGTAGGCTTGGCCCATCGCCGTCTTGGACCTCGCCGGCGAGCCCTGCTGCGCCTGCTGGGCTTGCTGGGGCTGGCGGAACTCTTGCTGAGGGGGAAAGGTGCCAGGCGCCATGGTCTGCATCTGCTGGATTAGATGTGCTGGGGGCGGTGGAAGGACCGCGCCCGTGACTGGCGGGGGCACTCCAGGGACGCCCTGGATGCAAGCCCCCGCGGCTGGCTGGACAAGTCCCAGCAGCTGGCTGATTATGCTTTGCTGCATGGCAAGCTGTGCCTGTATCTGAGCCATTTGGGTGCCAGGCGCTGCCGGGGGTGGCGGTGGTGCCACGTTGTGCGAGGTTGGGCCATCCGCTGTCATGTGGTCCTGGGCAGCGACGTCGGGCTCGTCGTCCTCGGAATCTGGGGCATCCTCGAGTTCGGCTATGCAGACGTCGGTCTTGGCGATCTCCGCCTCGACCTGTTTCTCTTGCTGTTTGAACTCTTTGATGCTCTCCCGAATATTGCCGAGCTTCTCCTTGTAAGTGGCCTTCTTGTCCTTGAGGGCCTGGATCTGGTCCTTGCGTTTCTCGGTGAGTCCCATGAGGAGCTTGAGCGCTGCAACTTCGATTAGCTCCTCGTCGCAGGGCTTGTTTGCCCGTCTGGCCGCACAAATGAAGGCTGCTACGTCGTAAGTGCGGCTCTTGATCTCTTCTTTGTACTGGCGCTGCGCCGCTGGGTTGGTCGGAGGCTTGCCATAGACCGCGTAAACCTTGTGCGCTTCTGCCTCGCCCTTGGGGCGAGGTAACGTCTTGGCTATGAGCTTCTTCGCCAAGGGGTCGGGCGGGGTAGCCCGCATCAAAATGGCAGAACTTGCTGCTTGCTGCTGTGGTGGTCGCCCTCGCGATGCGGGGTGTCGCCTTCTCTGGTTGTAGTGCCCGTTGCAGCTTCGGCACGTCCAGTGTCGCTCTGATACATGACGCCCACACGCACACTGCCAGGTGCCAGCCATGTCTTCTGCGCAGCCGGATCAGAGCTGGGTGGTCATCAGCCAGTGCTGGACATCTAGTACAGCGGCGCCCGGGGGGCCCAAGGCTGCAGCGCCGGCTGGTGCTGCGTGTGCAGCCGGCTTTCTTTTTCTCAGGCGGGGGGGCCCAGGCGCTCCCGCTGCCACAGGCTGGGGCGTGGAGCCACAGGTCTCGCGCTCCCGTCTGCCAAGGACGGCGCGCACTGCCGCCGCTGCCATCAACAAAATGTGTGAACTCTCTCTCCTTTGCAAGTCCCGCGGGTCCGTTTTCCCCGCGGGCGCCGAATGGCCCCGCTGGGCCAACTCGGCATGCTTTGTGCTTTCTGTGAGCTGTGCCGTTAAATTTGGCAGTTCGGTGCGGTAGCCTAGAACGAAATGCTAGGGTGAAAGGTCAGAGAAAGAAGGAGGGACACGCTCAAGCCGTGTTGGCTCGCGGCGCGCGAGCTCGCCTCTCTTCGAAAGCCCACCCGACTCGCCCGTTTGGTTGCACCCCCCCCCCGCGCCACAGGGGCCCAGGGGGGAGAAGGCGCTCCCACTGCCACAAGCCAGGGCGTGGAGCCACAGGGCTCACGCTCCCGACTGCCAAGGACGGCGCACACTACCGCCGCCGTCATCAGCAAAATGTGTGCGCCCTCTCTCCTTTGGGGGTCCCGCGGGTCCGTTTTCCCCGCGGGCGCCAAGTTGCCCTATTTGGGCCAACTCGGCATGTTTTATGTTTTCTATGAGCTGTGCGCGCTCCTCAGCTTTGTCCGTGTCGACTCGACGCTTATCGTTATGGTCCGCGTCGGTTCGACGCTCGTTTGTGTTGCGCGCGCCGACTCGATGCTCATTGGTTTGTAATCCAGAAGGTGGTCGTGAAGAATGCCTCCGATGCGCGCTTTAGCTCCTTGTGGCTGACATTGCAGCCCTGTTCCGCACTCCGACCACGGCGAAGGAACGCGTTATCGGAGGCGGGGGCATGTAGTCCCCCCCCTTTCCTGGCTCTCCCGAATTCATCCTGAACGCGGCTGGCCGTCTCATGGCGCCAGGTTCCCCCCCCGCGCGTCGCCCGCAACGCCAGGTTGCCCAAGCGTGTCGCCCGTCGCGCCAAGTTGCCCCAGCGCTCCGGCCCCACTGTGCGAAGCATCTGCGGGCGTCGGTGTATCGACGTTATCTGCTATAAGAATCGCCTGCCCATCGCCAGTTTTTGATTCGTCCCAACCGTGGCGGCGACAGCTGCTCGTTCGCGTGTCAAAGCGTCACCGTCAGCGGCCCCTTCAACCGAGATAATGGCCTCGAGGTTCACTACTAGCGAGTCCGAGATGTTCATGTTGACAACCTGTGTTAGCACGGGCGCCGTGCGCTAGAGGGCGCAGCTTCGCTGGTCTGCGATGATCCACCGATTTGGCCGATAATCGATAGACAAAGGGGATACTGACCTTGTGGCCAAACGCCCCTGGGTTCCTCCGAACGGCCCTGGCTCGCCTTTGAAAACGGCCAAATTCCCGACAATGTTCGAGCCTGCATCCAGCCGTGACTCACGAGGTCGCCATGAAGGGGGAAGAACATAACATTGAAACAGCTTGCAATCGCACCTCGCCACGGCGGCGACGACGAC
This sequence comes from Prorocentrum cordatum, assembly GCA_963575745.1. Lineage (NCBI taxonomy): Eukaryota > Dinophyceae > Prorocentrales > Prorocentraceae > Prorocentrum > Prorocentrum cordatum. The sequence continues at coordinate 146,432 of CAUYUJ010013847.1, read as the reverse complement.
TGTGACGACGACGCTGGGGGCCCCGCCCTTCTGTTCAGGTTAGGGCGGGAAGAATGCCCCAGACGGAGGAAGCAGCAGCAGCAGGAGCGGGAGGAGGGGAAGAGGCAGGGTAGAGAGGGGAAGGACCACACTCCCACCAGCCCTTTGGGCGACAGGTGGTCCAAGGGTGATATCTTTTTTCTTCCACAACCCCTCTTCCCTTCGAAAAAGGAAGCCCTCCCCCTCGCCTCCCTCGGGTTTTTTGGAGGGGGACCGATGTGTTAGATGGTCATTTTTCGGTCAGTGGGAGGGCCAATTCTTAGCATCCCTCACGAGGATCGGGGCCCCTGAGGGGGGGCAGACATCGAAGACCCCCCACTTTTGACCGACCGCCTCGAAGATGGCCCCACCTCCAGGGCTCCCAAGAGGCCCCCAAGAGAGCTCCAAGAGCGCCCCAAGAAGCCCCAAGAGGCCTCCAAAAGGCACCCGAGAGGCACCCAAGAGGCTCCCTGAACGACCCCCCAAGAGGCCCAAGAAGCTCACCCGAGGCACGCAGGACGCCGTCTCGTCCTCGTCCTCCTCCTCCTCGTCCTCATCCTCTTCATTCTCCTCCTACTCCTCCTCTCCCTCCTGCTTCTCCTCCTCCTCCTCGTCCTCTCGTTTTCGTCCATATCCTTCGTCCTCGTCCACGTAATGTTCCTCCTCTCCTCCTCCTCCTCCTCCTCCTCCTCCCCGTCCTCCTCCTCCTCCTCCTCCTCCTCCTCCTCCTCGTTCCCATCCTCCCCCTCGTCCTCTTCCTCCTCCTCCTCCTCCTCCCCTTCTTCCTCCTCCTCCTCCTCCTCCTCCTCCTTCTCCTTCTCCTCCTCACTCTCTTAGTCCTCGTCCTCCTCGTCCTCGTCCTTCTTCTCTTGCCTTCTTCCTCCTCCTTCTCCTCCTCCTCCTCCTCTTCGCCCCCCACCCAAGCGGGCACGGAGATGGCCCCAACACGCTGTCCAGGCCGGCCTCCCATGCTGTTTGACATTGCGTGTCTCTTCCTCTCTCGCCCCGTCAACTCTCATGGGCATCGTTTCTGGATGGGCTGGTGGGGATACGCGAAGCATCAAGCATTGACCCACGACCCCCACAACCCAAATGTGGTTTCCGTCCAAAACAAACGCGCGCCAAGAACGAGTTGTAAAGCACAAGCAAAACATGGAAAAATGGAAGGGTCCTCCTTCCAACCTCGGCTCCGCCACCCCAAGCTTCTTTCTCGGCTCCCTGAGGGCCCCCGGCACACTGTCCGCGGCCCCGCCGCGCCCAAGCCGCGCCGGTGGGTATTGGCGGCGGCCTCGGCGGCCAGAGCAACCGCCGCCTCTTTGCCGCCACCGCCAACGCCGCCGCCGCCTGCGCCTGTGCCTGTGCCTGTGCCTGCCGCTGCGCCTGCGCCTGCGCCTGCGCCTGCGCCACCGCCGTCGCCGTCGTCGTCGTCGTCGTCGTCGTCGTCGTCGTCGTCGTCGTCGTCGTCGTCAACGTCGTCGTTGTCATCGTCGTCGACGTCGACGTCGTCGTCCTCAACGTCGTCGACGCCGTCGCCGTCGCCGTCGCCGTCGCCGTCACCGTCGCTGTCGTCGTCGTCGTCGTCGTCGTCGTCGTCGTCGTCGTCGGCGGCGGCGGCGGCGGCGGCGGCGGCGGCGGCGGTGGCGGGCCGTCGTCGTCGTCGTCGTCGTCGTCGTCGTCGTCGTCGTCGTCGTCGTCGTCGTCGTCGGCGGCGGCGGCGGCGGCGGCGGCGGCGGCGGCGGCGGCGGCGTCGCCGAATTCGCCGATAATTCGGCGTGTGTGTGTGTGTGTGTGTGTGTGTGACGCTGTCGTCGTCTTCGTCGTCTCCGTCGCCAGTCCCAAGACAATTGAGGAGCGAACAGAGAAAAGAAACGTCGTAATCAGGTCGATTCCCTTCCCTGTTTCCCTTCCCTGAGGGGAGGGGGTAGTGGTGGGGGTCTCGGGTCAGATTGCCGCTCCCCAGGGGTCCAGGGGGTCTGGGGGGTGGCTTCATCTGCGGACGAGGGGACAAGGAACGGTGCCCTCTGTGGATGGGGGCCGGGTCCGGTCCCAGTCCTGGCCCAGCCCCAGCCGCAGCCCCGGCCCCAGCCTCAAGGTCCCGGAGGGGGCCCGGCGGTCCCGGGGTCCCGCCTTCAGGGTCGGCGGCGCCGACCGTAATGCCTTCACAGCAGATTTCGATTTGATCCCTTTGTGCTCCAATTGAGAATCCATTTGGCTCTTAATTGCATTATGTTGGAATCTAATTGGCGTCATATGGGGATTGGGTCCTAGTGGATTCCTATTGGGATCTTATTGAAATCATAATGTGATCACATTGGGTTCCTACTCGGACCCTGGTAAGGATCCCACTCGGATCCCTACCAAGGTCTATGGGGATCATATTGGGATCTTGTTGGGATCTCACTCGGAGAAGCCACTTGTGCTCAGATTGGGATACCCTGAGAATCCTGATGAATGGAGTCCTATTGGCATCTTATTCGAATTCAACTCGAATCTTGTTGGGATCCTATTGGGTCCTACTTGGGATCTTGTGGGAATCCTATTGAGGTTCTATTCGATCGATTCCCTGAGGAGTCCGACCAGGAACTTATTGGCATCCCACTCAAACCAGATTGGGATCTTGATGGGATCCACCTGGGTTTCTATCAGGGCTCTATAGGAGGAGGAGGAGAAGGAGGAGGAGGAGGAGGAGGAGGAGGAGGAGAAGGAAGAGAAGGACGAGGAAGAAGACGACAAACGCCCGGTGCCAGGGTATCACTTTCAAGGCGCCGGATGTGTTATATTTTGAAAAAATGAGGGTGTTTTCAGTTGCCTCCTGCGGTTAGGCTCCCGGAAACCAAAACAACGACGAAATGGACAAAACATATGAAAACGGCCAGAACGCTCCCCCACACTAAAATCAATCTCATAATCTTGGCTTTTAAGCCCCCACCCCGACGCCAGCAACGACCCGGCCTCTGAAACCGAACATAATAAGGATGCTGGGTACGCTCAACTTGTCCTTTCAATTTCCCCAGAAAAGCCAAACATGATCGACCCACAAACTGGGAAAGGAATTTAGAAACGCGAAGCATGGCTACTTTTTCACGACGCCTGAGATGGCGAGAAACAACAATTGCAATGCTGAGTCTATCGATCGCTATGTACCGTGCCAAATGATTATGCTGTGCTGTGCCGTGGCTGGAATGGGATGTTGTGGACCACCTCGCCCGTGGCCTCCGAATAATGACCGAACTGATCTGGATCTTGAGCTCAAGCTGCATGAGCGCATAGCTGGCCCAGAGCTGGTTGCAATCGATCGTGTGGAACGCTCAATCATCTCGAGCTCAAGATCTGGCTCACCATTAAAGCGGCCCGAGACGACACGGGGCGCAAGGCGCATGGACGCGCGCCAGGGAACTTGCCAAGGGCACATGTAAGTGCGACAGGGGATGTGCCGTGGGGGTGTGGCAAAAGACGCGCCGAGGGGGGAAGCATACGCCGTCCCGCTCTGGGGCGTTAGGACCCATGTGTTTTCGCGCTAGTCCTGCTCTGGGGAATTAGGAACATGCGTTTTCACGCTCGTCCCGCTCCCAGGCGTTAGGAACCGAACCCATGTGGATTCACGGTCGTTTCGCTCTGGGGCGTTAATAACCAACGTGGTTTCAGGCTTGTCCTGCTCTGTGGCGTAAGGAACCCAAAGGTTTCACGCTTGTCCTGCTCGGGCGCGTTAGGAACCCAATGGTTTTTCACGCTTGTCCCGCCCGCCTTGGGTCGTTCAGAATCCATGTGTTTTCACGCTTGTACCGCTGTGGTGCGTTAGGAACCCATGCGTTCTTATGCGTGCTCAGCGCCGGGGCGTTAGGAACCTAGCTGTTTTCACGCTTGTCCCGCTTTGGTGTTTTGGGACCCACGTGTTGTCACGCTTGTCCAACTCTGGGGCGTTCGGAAGCCGCAGAATATTTGGAACCATGTGTTCTCACGCTGGTCCCGCTTTGGCGCGTGGGGATCCACGTGTTTTCACGCTTGTCCTGCTCTGTGGCGTTAGGAACCTAGTGGTTTTTCACGCTTGTCCCGCCCGCTTTGGGGCGTTAGGAACACCAGTGTTCTCCCGCTTGTACCGCTGTGGCGCGTTAAAAACCCATGCGTTCCCATGTTTGCTCAGCGCCGGGGCGTTAGGAACCTAGATGCTTTCACGCTTGTCCCGCTTTGGTGTGTTGGGAACCCACGTGTTGTCACGCTTGTTCCGCTCTGGGGCGCTAGGAACCCAAATGTGTTCACGCTTGCCCCGCCGTGGGGCATTGGGAATTCATGTGTTCTCACGCTTGTCCGCTTTGGCGCGTGGGGGATCCACGTGTTTTCGCGCCTGTCCCGCTCTAGGGCGTTAGGAACCCATGTGGTTTCAGGCTTGTTCCGCTCTGGAACCCCGTGTTGTCACTCTTGTCCTGCTCTGGGGCGTTCGGATCCCACGGGCTTTCGCTGCTTGGGGCGTTAGGAACCCATGTGTTCACGCGTGTCCAAGCCACGCGTGGAGGATATTTACACGCGGTCGCCTGGGCCCCCCAAAGCGGAAGGGGGCACAAGTCAATGAATCGACACCACATGTTTAGTTTTTGGAATCTTTCTGATGGGGGCCTCCTGGGGCTTCTGGGACGCCTCGCCTCCTAGGGCGCACAGGAACAATCTTTTCGCGGTTGTCACGCTCTGGGGCGTTAGGAACCCACGTGTGTTCACGCTAGTCCCGCCCCGGTGCATTAGGGCCCCGCGCATTTTCACACTTGTCCCGCTCTGGGGCGTTAAGGGCCCACGCGTTGTCACGCTTGTCCCGCTCTGGGGCGTTAGGAACCTAAATGTTTTGCACGCTTGTTTCGCTCTGGGGCGTCAGGAACCCACGTGTTCTTCGTGCTCGGGCGTCGAGAACCCACGTGTTTTGACGCTTGTCCTACTCTGGGGCGTCAAGACCGCTGTGTTTTCAAGTTTGTCCCGCTTTGGGGCTTTAGGAACCCATGTGTTTTCACGCTTGTGGGGCGTTAGGAACCAACGTGTTTTAACTTTTCCCCCTCCGATTTTGAGGCGTTCGGAACCCAACTGTTTTCACGTGTGTCCGGCTCTGGGGCAGTAGGAACTGAACTGTGTCCATGTTTACCCCTCCGTTAGAAACTCACGTGTTGTCACGCTCCCAAGGCCACGATCCCTCGAAAATAACGGTCCGGTCGCACGCCCAAAACTACCTGGGTACCCTGGAACGTCCAGGCCTTTCAAGCGCTGCAGAACAAGCGTTTCATTCGAGACATCCTCAGATATTCGACACGCAGGGCGCGTCGTCCTCGAGCGGGCGCGCAAAAAACAACAACAACATTCTTTCTGCCAAACAAGCGCGGGGCTCGAGACATGATCGAACAATCTGGGCGCAGGGCGCTCAGTCTTTGAGCGGCACGAAAAAATAGTTGAACGCTTTATGTGTATTTTAGGCTCTCCGAACCTCGTTAAGCAGTTGGGATTCAGCGCGCAGCGCTCGGGCTGTGTTACAAGCCGCGGTGATCTTCAGACCAACGCATAAACATCTATTCCCATCCCGAGGCTTGTGCCAATCTTCTCCGCTCATCTCACGTCTGGAGAACCACCCAGGTCGACAAATTCTGCGAATCAGTGTAGAACGAATCTTGGCGATGGAGAAGGATGAGCAAGGCGGGGCTAGCGAGGCGCCTCGGCAACGAGGTGACCTGATATCTCCGAAAAGCCGACGAATCACTCGAGGTCTGGTGAGGTCGCCATGCTGGCCGTGGCCCTTCTCCCAGCAGCGAGCCTAAAAACCGCGCCTGCGGACGGCTCCGGCCACCCCCGCTTTGCCCGCCAAAGTGTCGGCGAAGTATATGTCTGTCGCTTCCGGCTGCCCGCGAGCGGCATCTGCACGGCCTGTCCGTGGGGATGATCTCCTCTGCTTGTCGCTCGCGCTCGGCAGCGCATCTCCGGGGTGGGCCCTGTTGCCGCCGGCGAGACGTGCGTGGCGCTCATGCCACGCCGTGCTCTCGTCGCACTTCCTCTGGCCGCGCTTCTCGATGTCCATCAGAGTGCGGAGCCCTCGCGCCGCGTCTATCGATGGCCCCGAGCGCCTCGGCTGGCACGGCGCCATCTTGGGCGCCTCGGAGGCGCGCTGCCAGAAGACGCTCGGGGGCTCCGCGCATTCGAACTCCCAGAGCGGGCCCTCGCTGGCCCAGCGCTTCAGCGCCTGGAGCTGCGGCCCCAACCGCTGGGCCCAGCTCGATTCCAGGAGGATCGACGGATTGGCCTCGCTGATCTCGCCGCGGCCCAGCAACTCCCCCCGGTGCACCAACGGCGACCAGTTGTTTGTCGCCCCCGATCGACGTGGGGGGTGCGAGGCCAAGCAGCTGGCCAGGCTGCAGGTCGCTAGGCAGCATGATGATGGTGGAGGGTGGTTCTGAACCGTAGGCGCGGTATCAGACTAATGTACCAGACGAATGTACCGGACAGATGTACCAGACACATGTACCAGACTAAGGTACCAGACACATGTACCAGACTGATGTACCAGACTACCGGCACCAGGCTAGCGGCACCAAACTAGCGGTACCAGACTAGCAGCAACAGACTGGCGGTACCAGCCTGGCGGAACCGGACTAACGTACCAGACGCGCTGCCAGTCTGTGCGTTAGTCTGGTACGTTAGTTTTGTGCGTTGGTCTGGTACACTAGTCTTGTGTATTAGTCTGGTACTGCTAATCTGGCAGCGCTAATCTGGCACCGCTAGTCTAGCGCCGCTAGTCTGGCAGCGTTAGTCTGGTACATGAATCTGGTACAGTAGTCTGGCACCGCTAGTCTGACACCGTTAGTCAGGCACCGTTAGTCCGGTACACTAGTCTGGTACATTGGTCTGGTACATTGGTCTGGTACACTCGTCTGGTACATTGGTCTGGTACATTGGCACATTAGTCGGGCACCGCTAGTCTGGTACCGCTTGCCTGGCGCCGCTAGTCTGGTACCGCTAGTTCGGTACATTGGTCTGGTACCGCTAGTCTGGTACATTAGTCTGGCGCCGCTGGTCTGGTACGTTAGTCTGGTACATTAGTCTGGTACAACTAGTCTGGTACATAAATCTGGTACAGCTGGTCTGGTACCGTTAGTCCGGTACCGCTAGTCTGGTACATTAGTCTGGCGCATCACCCAGAGGATCCGAAACGTCCACCAAGTGTCAAGGGCTAGACCTTCGTAGAACGTTAACACTTTCTTCCGGGTAGCAGCCCGCATTGTCGTTTTTTTCGCGAAGCGGCTCGCTCAAAAAGGGCGGAGAAATCAGAAAAGCGCCCGATAAGGCCGCATAAAAACACGCAGCGCGAACATCCTTTAGCGATATACGCGAACCCCATCGCATGTCCGCGCGGTCGCCGGCGCCCCCCACCCCGCAGCAGCGCGCGCGTGGGCCATCGCGCCCAGGCCTGCGTGCAAATATGTCGGACGACGTCTCAAAGTGGGAGCGCGCATTCAGTCTGCGGGCGCGGTAACGTTGCCACGCCCGCACCCCCCCATTGGAAGGGGGGGCCGCGCTGACGCGCTGTGGGCCACTGCATTTCTGCACGGTCGTTATAGGCTTGAACCGCGGCGAGAGGAGGGCGGAGGGAGGGGGAAGGAGGAGAAGGAGGAGGAGGAGGAGGAGGCAGGCAACAAGCTTCACACTCAGCAGACTGCGTGTCGCATGCCACACGCAATCGCACACTGCGCAGCCCTAGGGCCGCCGCATACCGAGCGCATGGCCTGCAGAGCGCACGGTCATCGATCTCTAGGATAATGCCACTGGTTTGAGCCGCAGTAAGGAGAAGGAGGAGGAGGAGGAGGAGGAGGAGGAGGAGGAGGAGGAGGAGAGGGAGGGGGGGAAGGAGGAGGAGGAGGAGGAGGAGGAGGAGGAGGATGGCGGAGGAGGATGGCGGAGAGGAGGGAAAGAAAAAGGGGGAAAATGAAGAGGGAGGCCACCCGCGCGTCGCGAGCCACGCGGGCCCTGAGTCACCGCCGCGAAGCCGGGGGGAGGAGGCCGCGGGGCGCCCACCCCGCTTGATCCGCCGCCGAGCTTAAGCGCGGCAGTGGCGCCTTAGAATGGCTGTGGTAAATTTTTCTGTTGCTTGTTATCTTTCAAGGGCCCCCCGCGACCCCCTCCCAACTCGAGCCCCTGGGACCGTGGCGCGGTGGCGGAATTCCCAGCGGCCTTGCCAGAGGCCGCTGGATTGCGCACGTCGCCTGCTCCTCGGGGGCCGAATCCCGTGCGACCAGGAGTTATATATATATATATATATATATAGATCCCTCTCTCTCTTTTTTCTCTATCTCTCTTTCTTTTCGCATATTCGCACCCGTCACTCCCGAAGTTCAACGGCAGCTCGAGGAACAGGTTTCCGTTCGGGTTCAAACGAACATGTCGTTTCATATATTGCATGTTTCGTGCGTGTTTTTTTTTCAACGTTGTACCTCCAGGGAGTTCTGGGCCGCCGAGCCGGGCACGTGGCCGTCAGCACCGCTAACGGACGTGGGCGCCGCACTCCGATGCTCGGAGGGCGGGCGATACGAGGAAGATGAAGGAGGGAGGAGGCGGGGCAGGAGGAGTCGGAAGAGAAACCGAAGAGGGGGAAGACGAGGAACGGGGAACGAGGTGGAGGAGGATGAGGAAGTGGCGGGGGAGGAGGCCTTCAACCTCGACGTCGATCAGTTGGTCCTGCGGCGGCCGGGCCTTGGGCGGACAGGGCCACCCGGGCTATCCGCGGAGTGGAGCGGGCACTGATGCTGAAATACACCTCTCACTGATGCTGCAATGCGCCCAATCGCTCATGCTGCAATGCACCCTTTTTAGTTTAGCCCCCGCGTGGCTCTGGAGCAGTGGAGTGGGGTGGGCACTGGTGCTGAAATACACCTCTCACTGATGCAGCATGCATGCACCCTTTTTAGTTGAGCCCCCGCGTGGCTCTGGAGCAGTGGAGCGGAGTGGGCACTGATGCTGAAAGACACCTATCACTGATGCTGCAATGCGCCCTGTCGCTCATGCTGCAATGCACCCTTTTTAAGTTGAGCCCCCGCGTGGCTCTGGAGCAGTGGAGTGGGGTGGGCACTGATGCTGAAATACACCTCTCACTGATGCTGCAATACGGCCCGTCAGTCATGCTGCAATGTACCCTTTTTTTGTTGAGCCCCCGCGTGGCTCTGGAGCAGTGGAGTGGGGTGGGCACTGATGCTGAAATACACCTCTCACTGATGCTGCAATGCGGCCCGTCAGTCATGCTGCAATGTACCCTTTTGTGTTGAGCCCCCGCGTGGCTCTGGAGCAGTGGAGCGGGGTGGGCACTGATGCTGAAATACACCTCTCACTGATGCTGCAAGGCGCCCTGTCGCTCATGCTGCAATGCACCCTTTTTAGTTGAGCCCCCGCGCGGCTCTGGAGCAGTGGCCGCTAGGCCGTGCCCGCCACGCCAGGGCCCCGCGAAGATCCAGAAGAGCGGGCCCAAGTAAGATCCAGAGAAGCTCCCACAACCGCAGCACACCTTAAAAAAGGAAGAACTCGCGAACAGCGGATGATCTCGCCCACGATGCGCCGACCCCCCCCCGCAAGACTCGAAGGCAGGGGACGAGGCAACGCGGGCCGATCCACGCAAGCTGCGTCTAACACCAGCTCGGGAGCAGTATAACAGTTAAAATCGGATGATACAATGCACGCCACGCCGCCGCTCATGCTGCAATACACCTTTCACTGATGCGTGATGGGCACTGATGCAATCGGGGGCCCGGGGTGGGCACTGATGCTGCAACACACCTCTCACTGATGTTGCAGTGCACGTCGATGCTGCAATGCGCCCTTTGTGCGATGCTTTGCCGTGGCATGGTATTGTACGTGGGGAGAGCTAGGGACAGGCAGAGTGAAAACGGGGGCCACATAGCGAGCGGTTCGTTTCTGTACTCTCTGGCACAGATGCTGAAAAGTTACGCTGCGATGGCGCAGCAGCCGAGCCGACGCGTGCCCTGTGGCAATGCGTCCTCGCAACCTTTTCTCGTGGTCCTCTTCTCCCCTCCTCCCCGCCCCTCATTCCTCACTTATCTCTCCTCGACAATCCTCATCATGCACTGCTTGCGCACAGACGCATCCCACCCGGTCAACACTCCGTGCAACCCTGCACGCTACTCGAAAGTTGCGACACGCTTGGACAAGCCAACTAAGTACATGTCCAGAGTGTTCGACACAATTGTGGAAGGATGAGAAGCTGCAGCGACGTTGAGAAGCTTCCCCACTTGGTCTTCGTCGCTGAAACAATGAAAAAAACGAGGATTGTAGCCGTCCTCCGACGCATCTAAGATGATGTGGTGAAACTGGTGGAATTTCGGCACCAGGTGAAACATGTTACTGCCACTCTGCAGTGACTCCCGCCGCAGCTCGGAGTACATATACAGGAACTCATGGCCACTCTCGAAAATGGCGTCCTTCTCAGGATCTGTGAAGAAGCGGCCTGCAGCTTTGCACACATGGAAGTACCGAGCCAGTCCATGGAGCATGGACGCTACAAGGCGCGCCTCGTGCCTCTTCCCCGGAGGGCACACCTCGAGCCACAGAATCGACAGCTCGGCCAGCCACGCAACTAGCGGAACGCATTGCGCCGCCTTGCATTGAAACTGAGGGGTTGGCGGGGCGGGGCGACCAAGGGAAAGAAACATTGCCCGCCCGCATGTTCCCAGGCAGCCCCAAAGTGGGCCCTCCTCCTCCTCCTCCTCCTCCCTTCGTCCTCCCCTCCTCCTCCCTCCTCCTCGCTTTCCCTTCTCATCCATCCTCTACCTCCATCCTCCCTCCATTTTCCTCCCCTCTGCCTCCCTCCCCTCCTCCTCCTCCTCCTGCTCATCCCCCTCCTCGTGTCTCCTCCTCCTCCTCCTCCTCCTCCTCCTCCTCCTCCTCCTCATCATCGTCATCATCGTCGTCGCCGTCGTCATCATCAACAATCTTCCTCCCCCATTCCTCATTCTCGCCTTCCTCGTCGTCGTCGTCCTCATCCTCGTCGTGACCATCATCGCGTTCCCGGGCGGAGGGCGGACAAAATCTTACCCTTGCTCGGCCCCCCCGATTGGGTCGAGTTCTCTCGGTGCACCCTGCCCGGCGTGAACCGTTTGACCGAACATTGTAGGCCATGGTCCCTGCACCATTCATCGAACCTCAACTTCAAATCGTCGAGGACTTCTGCAAAAGGCGCGGTAGGAGGCAACTCGTTTACAACGGCCGGCCCGAGCCAGCGATAGCACCGAAGCTGCGCGAACAGGACTAAACAATTTCCGATCACAAGGTGCCCGACCCCCAATTTCGTGCAGTGCATGTCGTCAGCCCTCGTCCGTTCAAGCCTCCAGCCAGGCATGGCCGTCAATACTGACGTCGAGCTCGGGTTCCGCTCGAAGTCGCTGTGAGTGACCTGGGTCCGACGCCACCGAGCGTGCGGTGACCAGTCGGCGAAGGTAAAGATTTCGTTAGTCCTGGAAGCAAAGTCTCTGTGGCAACAGAAGTTGTGGCGGTAGCACCTCTTGGGCGCACAATGTAAATTGCCCCATTCACCCATGCCTCCCCCACTCCTCCTACTCCCAAGTCTCCCCCTCCCTTTGTCCTGCCCCTAGTATTTGAGACGCCGACAAGGCCTCCAGCCAAAGGTGTCCGCTTGCCACTCCCAATCGCCACGGTACTCGCAGAATAGCATGCGGAAGCCACCTCAGGCGGCAAAGTTGCTGGCTGGGGAACGCTAACGCCCTCTCCGACCCCTGGACCCCTTGTTTGATATCCCCTGCAGGCCTGCTAAAGGTTTGCCAGCATTTGCACGTCGGTGAGAACGAGGCGGCCAGGGATTCCCGTCGTGGTCGGTGGGCGGCCATATCCCCTTGGCCAACCAAAAACCAGACCACACTAAAACCGAATATAGCCTCTCGTCGGTCTCACCTGGGACCATGAGCTCGTCTGGGACGATGCTGAAAAGATACTTGCTCCATGCCGTCTCAGCTGTCGATAAGACACTCCCCCACGACATCACAAGTATTTTATCCCGTTTCGCATGTTGGCCCTTGTCTGCGTGGAACCCCCATGGCAAGCGCCGCCTCGGTCGGGCGCCGTAGTCGCGAAACCCCGGGTGGTTGACTACCCAGTCAGCCCTGTTTTGTTTGTCCCAGAACTCGCGGATACCGCTCAGGCCCCCGGGCCCGACAAAGGCGCGGCCGAAAGGGCCGCCTCCAGAGGCAAAGATCGCGGCGAACAGCTCGTGAGGGTAAATGACTGCATGCATGGGCGACGCCACTCCATGGTCTCTGAGATTTCGGACTGGGGTATTCACGTGCGCAACGCTGAGTTTCAATCCAAATCGTTTCGCCCACCGTTTGAAAGCCCTGTGGGTGTTCCCGCCCTCCAGGCTACCGAGGGATGCCCATTTGTTTACTTGTTGTTGGGTGTCGCCGTAGTCGTCCACGCAGGCTCTAGCGCGCCGCACGCCGCCCTCAACGCTGATCCCCCCGGAGGTCACCTTATCGAACAGGTTGCCCGACACTTGGCCGCGCGAGAAATCCACTCGCAGGCGCTTGACAGGCTTCTCGGCGGCGGCACATGGCCCGGGCCCGTCGCTGGCAGCTCTCTTGCGAGCTCCTTGCAAAAACAGCGCTTTCCTCAAAGCGCAAGACATGTCGAGCCAGAACGCTGCGAGCACTGGCAGGCTCGCACTGGCATTGTCGGCTCCACGTTCATCATCATGCCCTCCTCCTCCTCCTCCTCCTCCTCCTCCTCCTCCTCCTCTTCCTCCTCCTCCTCCTCCTCCTCCTCCTCCTCCTCCTCCCCCCCCTCCCCCTCCGGCTCCTCGCCCTCCCCTCCTCTCCCTCCCTCATCCTCCTCCCCCCTCCCCTTCTCTGGCTCGCCTCGCCCTTCTCCTCCTCCTCCTCCTCCTCCCCCTCGCCTTCCTCCCCCTCCCTCGGCACCCTTTCAACTGTTGCCTATCTTCCCCCGTCCTCGTTGTCTTTCCTTTTGCGCCCCTCTGACAGCGGGGCGGCGTCGAACCCGATCCTCGGACAGGGCGCCCAAGCGAGCTTCCTAGCCCACAGAGAAAGTTCCCACGCCCGCGTCCGAGGTTGGGTCGACTCACAGTTTTTCAACGCGTGATCGCCCCACGGATGGCCTGAAATTTGGAACCGTTCGGAGCCGTTCAACCCCGGGCTCAAGGGGCCACTGGCATGGCCCACTCAGCCGCGACAGCCGGGTCTGTTTTTTTTTTTTTTTTTTTTTTTTTTTTTTTTTTTTTTTTTTTTTTTTTTTTTTTTTTTTTTTTTTTTTTTTTTTTTTTTTTTTTTTTTTTGTCTTTTTTGTTTCTTTTTTTGTCTTTTCATATTCTTCATGCCCAGCATGCTGTTGGCCCCCTCCATGCACTTCCTAGACGCGTGGAAAGGGCGCGGTGCATCGGGGCGGAAGGGGGGGATGCACAAACGCGTTGCGTTCTTAGTTACCCCCGCCTCCTCAACTCGTCCTCCTTATCGTCTTAACCAGCCTACTTTCCCACGCCCTCAGTATATCCCATATCTTACGTATCTGGTTTATCCTCCTGATCCTTTGTCTTCCTTATCCACATCATCAGTGTCATCGCCGTTGGATCCTGATTATGGCACTCGGTATCATAACCCTCACTACCCTCATCATTACTATCATTACCACCCTTATCATTACCCTCATTATCGTCCGTATATTCCTCGTTCTACCTACTAGGCCTATCCCTTCTATCTTCGTTATCATTGTCATTACCTCCCTTGCCAGTATCCTCGCGATTCTCACGATCCTCATTATCAGTATTATCGTCAGCATCCCCCTTATAGTCCTTATCCTGATTATCATCATTATCCACCTAATTTTCCTTATCACCCCTATCCTCCTCGTCCTCCTTACCCCCCGTATCTTTATTCCCTACCTAGGCTCTGCCTAGAAGGGTTCCTACTCTCTTAGCTTAAAGGGGCCCGGCAGTGCAAAGCGCCCCGGGCGGCCCCCCCAGTCCCCTGGGAGCGGTTCCCCCCAGTCCCCTGGGAGCTTTAGCTTTAGCTTTGGCTTAGCTGTAGCTTTAGCTTAGCTGTAGCTTAGCTTTAGCTTAGCGTTTCGCTTAGCTTTTCGCTTAGCGTTTAGCTTAGCTTTAACTTAGCTTGAGCTTAGCTTGAGCTTAGCTTGAGCTTAGCTTGAGCTTAGCTTTAGCTTAGCTTTAGCTTAGCTTTAGCTTAGCTTTAACTTAGCTGTAGCTTAGCTTTAGCTTAGCTGTTGCTCAGCTTTAGCTTAGCTTCAGCTTGGCGTTAGTTTAGCTTTAGCTTAGCTTTAGCTTAGCTTTAGCTAAGCTTTAGCTTAGCTTTAGCTTAGCTGTGGCTTAGCTTTAGCTTAGCTGTGGCTTAGCTTTAGCTTAGCTTCAGCTTAGCTCTAGCTTAGCGTTGCTGTTACTACTAATGCTGCTTCCCTAGGGCTTCCAACTCCTAGGTAGGGTCGCACTGGGATAATTATCCGGGGCCGAGCGATTCGCCCGAGGGCAAGTGTTCCCCCGGGGCACTCGGAGACCAGGTCAGCGAGATTCAAAACGAAGTTGTCCACGATCGCGCCATCCTCTGACTTTTTCACATCGGTCGGCAGGGAGGCGGCCCGCTCCAGGAAGAGGGGCTGAATACGTTGGAACTTCGCAGTGGCATCTGTCATCAGCGGGCGGAGGTCTCCAGACCAGTCCTGAGGGTCGGGTAGGAGCAGCGGCAGCGGCGTCGGCAGCGCGAGGGGGAGAGGGCGGGAAGGAGGAGGAGAAGGAGGAGGAGGAGGAGGAGACTGAGGAGGAGGAGGAGGAGGAGGGGGAGGAGGAGACTGAGGGGGAGGGGCGCAGGCTCCTTGCATTTCTCCATCAACTTCGCGTTCGTCTCCGCCAAGTAGCCTGACCACACGAGCGCCTTCTGGCCCCACTCCCGCGCGTGCACCTGCGGGTTGAACGCCTTTTTCGCCTTGGCCTTGGCCTTGGTCTGCTTGACAGGCTTGTTAGACTTGTCCGTCGCCTCAGGGATCCCCTCGACGTTGGGCAGATCGAAGTACTTCTCGATGGTGCGCGCCATGTTCTGGGCCGTCTCGCCCTCGACCAAGGACGTCCAGTGCATGCCCCTCGTCCGTTCGAGTTGCTCGGCCCTGCTCACGTGCGTGTGATCATGGCGCAAGAACTGCTTCATGTTGGCATCCCCTGGGAAGTCAGGATGTTCTCGGACGCGCTTCTTGTCCTTCTCGACCCGGCAAATGAGCTGCTCCACAACGCTAGTTTTATCATGGTACTTGATGAGCAGGTCGTCCTTGGTGAACCAGCTGTTCTGGTTGTGGTACTCGTCGACCTCCCGCTTGACGATGCGCCCAACCATCTCCATCTTGCCTACCTCGCCGCCGCAGGCGAGGAAGAGTTCGAACACTCGGTTCTTGAGCGAACGGTTGTTGCCAGCGTTCTCCCATTTCTCAGCGATGAGCGGGGGGCCGGACCTGGTCTTCGTCAAGCGAGACATGCGACCCCGCAGGGCCGCCCTGCGCGCATCGCCCAGGCTCTTGTTGGCCTCCACGAGAGCATGCTGGAGGTCCTCTGGGCTGACTGACCCGTCGGCCCGCCGTGGCACGCCTACAAAGGTCTTGGCTTCAGCATCCTCCAAGCCCGACTCATCTCCATACGACGTCGACGGGGCGATCGAAGGCTCACCGACTCCACTCGGAGGGGTCATGGGCGGCGACGCCGCGACTGCGGCTGGGGGGCCCGCCGTCGCCGCGGGGGGCAGCGCCTCGCACGCGCTCGGCGGCGCCATGTCTTGCAAGAGCGCGCCTGCGGCTGGCGCCGCGGGCGGCAGCGCCTCGCGCGCTCTCGGCGGCGGCGCCATGTCTTGCAAGAGCGCGCCTGCGGCTGGCGCCACGGGCGGGGGCGGCGGCGGCATGGCAGCTGGCATCGCCTGTCCCGATGGCTGCGCCTCGCGCGGCGGCACGGCCAGCGACTTCGCCTTCTTCGCCGGCGGCTCCGTTGGGATGGAGGATGGGACCGTCTCGGCCTCGGAGACGCTGCCCTCGTCCCAGGCGCCCATGGCGCCGTTGCTCGACTCGACCATCGTGGCGTGCGCCTCGGGGCCGACCTCGGACTGCTTATCGATGTCGCGATCTGGCAACTCCTCCTGAGGGGGAGGGGGATGAGGGACGGGGAGGAGGAGGAGGAGGAGGGGGAGGAAGAGGAGGAGGAGGAGGAGGAGGAGGAGGAGGAGGAGGAGGAGGAGGAGGGAGAGGAAGAGGAGGAGTAGGAGGAGGAGGAGGAGGAGCAATAGGAGGAGCGACGCTGGCATGAACCAGTTCGTTCCGCTTAAACATTATGTAAACCAAGTTAGAACATGTAGGGCAGGGGCAAGAGGAGGAGGATGAGGAAGAGGAGGAGGAGGAAGAGGAGGAGGAGGAAGAGGAGGAGGAGGAAGAGGAGGACGAGGAGGAAGAAGAGGAAAGGAAAAAGGATGGGAGAAAGGAAGGGGATGAGGAGGAACAGCAGCAGCAGCAGGAGCGCAAGTGCGATCCTCAGCAGCGGCGGAAGGATGGCAGCTCGAAGCCGGCGGGGCGCCGCCCGGCACAGCCGCGGCGGCGTCGTCGCCGCCCGCCGTCAGCGCCTTTGGGCGCAAGGGGGGCGGCGACTTCACGGCGCGCGGGGAAGGCGACTCGCCAGGCACATCGGCTCCCTCAACCTTGATGCGGACCCCAGCAGGGACGAGGATCAATTTGCCATGATAATCACAGATCGCCTTGCCCTCGGGGTCACGGAGGATGACGAAGGGCCCCGTCGACATGGCAGCGACGGATCACGAGCCAGAGGTGCGAGCGGCCCAGCGCAGGGGCGGTAGTGCCAAGAAGCCCACAATCATAAACAAAGCCAAAACGGCTAAGGAGATCGGGGTCGCGGTGTGTCTGGGCGCCGGGGTCGGGGTGCGCGTTGGAGCTGGTAGAATGATGAGGTACAAACAAACAAATACATTCGGCCACAGCTGTGGCCCGAATACAGCTGCGATACACGAACAGCTCAGCAAGTGCGACGGCCCGTATGCCCCGAAAGCACGGCCCCTAAAACACCCTTAAAGCACGGCCCCTAAAACATCCATGAAGTCAGGCCTCTAAACATCCCTGAAGCCAGGCCCCTAAAACATCACCGAAGCCAGGTCCCTCTCTGAAGCAAGGCCCCTAGAAGATCCCTGAAGTCAGGCCCCTGGAACATCACTGCCGCCAGGCCCCTGAAACGTACATGCGGTATGGCCCTGATTTCAGGCCCCAAAAACATTCTTGCAGCCGGGCTCCTGCAACATCCCTGAAACCAGGCCCCTAAAACATCTATGTGGGGTCTGGCCCTGCAGTCAGGCCCCGAAAACATCATTGAAGCCGGGCCCCCAAAACATCCATGAAGACATGCCTCTAAATCCTAAAACATCCCTGGAACCAGGCCCCGAAAACATCCCGCAGGACATCGCCTCGGTCGTGGCCACGAAAGAAAGAGAGGGACCCCGCGAACCGAGAGGAGGAGGAGGAGGAGGAGGACGAGGAGGGGGAGGATGAGGAGGAGGAGGAGGAGGAGAAGGAGAAGGACAAGGAAGAGGATCACTGACCAAACTGCCAGGTCTGCGAGCGGGCCGCCATCGAGCAGCCCCTCGGGCTTCTGCCTTACTCCCTCTGCTTCCCTCCCTCGACGCGGGAGCATGAATGACAAACGAAGGAGCTCGCGCAAACCCCAGAAGGACTGCCAAACCTAATTGTCTAAGAAACCTGGGTCTTACAACCCCCAGCAGGACAGTCAAACAGAGATGCCCGACAAACCTGGGTATTGATGCTGCCGATCCAGCGTGGAAGTGCACGGCGCCATGGCATTTCAAAATGCGAAAGCTGCTTAGTGATCATCATTATCACCACCGTCATCATTATCATCATCAGCAGCAGCTGCATCATCATCGCCATCAGCATCAGCATTCGCTTCATCATCATCATCACCATCATCATTATCACCATCATCATCATCATCGTCATCACCATCACCAGCAGCAGCAGCGCCGCGTCAGCATCATCATCAGCTTCATCATCAGCACCATCATTATCACCATCACCATCATCATCACCAGCATCAACATCATCATCATCATCATCCTCATCATCATCCTCATCATCATCATCACCATCGTCTTCATCATCATCATCATCACCATCATCAGCAGCATCATCAGCATCATCACTATCATGCATGACTCAGTTTCTGAAGCAACAAGGGAGGTCCTCAAGGCCGCCCGCGACGCCGAGAACCATCGGGCGGCTCTCGGGGGTCTCGCGGGGCCACCGCGCCCTCGCCAGCCGGCCGGCTGCGCCAGCGGGGGGGGCTGGGGGCGCTGAAAAGTGCGTGAAATCCAAACTCACGCTATCTCACGGATTTGGGTGCTATCTCACGGATTTGGGGTGCTATCTCACGCAATCTCACGGGTGTCGGGGGTCGTCGTCGCGGGGCCGATTGCCGTGATTTTGGGTTGGTGCAGTGGAATTACCGTGCGATTGCCGTGGGATTACCGTGAGATTGCCGTGGGTGGCGGGGCGCTGTGGGATTGTGCCTCGGACCGCCCCATGCATGCTCCATGGGGCCCTGGCATATGTCCATATATGGCCTGCATGTGCACTATTGGGGGCTCCAAGAGCGCCTCAGAGAGCCCAAGATGAGCTCCAAGATGGCTCAAGATAGCCTATAGGTGCCCCAAGATGGCTCCGAAGATGTTCCAAGAGGCCTCAAGACCGCCCCGAGACGGCTCCAAGAGGCCAGATAGCCCCCAAGGGTGCCTCCAAGATGCCAAAATCATTCAACAACCTAGAAAGGAAATTGATGATGGTTGGCTTCTCGCCTTTTCGTTTCCGATGGCCTTCCGAGGCCTAGACTGAAACATATCGAGTGTGTGAGTGCGGCCGCGCGATCGCACAGCAACAGCGCCATGTCCTTCGCCTCCTGGGACGAGGGGGTTCGCCTTTAAAAAGGCGGGAACACAGCAACCCAGAGGTTACCACGGTGAAACACGCTGAAACATGAATCGGGGGCGGCCCTCCCCGCCCTCGCGGGGCGGCCTTGCCCCCCTTTTGGTCTTACGGAACCTAAGGTTTTTTGAAAGATCTCGGCATGCGCTCGCGACGACGCGCGCGCGTGCACTTCGTGTTTTGTTGTTGCTTACAAGGGGTTATCAAAGACCAATGGTGTGATAAACGAGCACGCGCATAATATTTACTGCTCAGGTTGAGGGGGGCGATGCTGGCCTGGCTGGGGCGGTCTGAGTTCGATCGTACCTAGGATGGGCGATGGGGCAGAATCAAATGTAAGTTGCAACATGGAACAAAGGACGCATTAGTTTTGGGCCCCGCGGGGGGGATGGGGGGGATCTTAATACTGTGTAAGAACATAGAATATATCTATATATATATATATGTATTGTTCACCGTATGTTGCTCAATGTTTGCGGTGCGATCCACGCGGTGCAATTGTGTTTTCCCTACCTAGGCTCTGCCTAGAAGGGTTCTTACTCTCTTAGCTTATATGGGCTGGGCAGTGGAACACGCCCCAGGCGGTTCCCCCAGTCCCCTGGGAGCGGTTCCCCCCAGTCCCCTGGGAGCTTTGGCTTTAGCTTTAGCTTTAGCTGTAGCTTAGCTGTAGCTTAGCTTTAGCTTAGTTGTAGCTTAGCTTTAGCTTAGCGTTTCGCTTAGCGTTTCGCTTAGCGTTTCGCTTAGCGTTTAGCTTAGCTTTAGCTTAGAGCGCTGTGGCTTAGCTTTAGTTTAGCTTTAGCTTAGCTGTAGCTTAGCTTTAGCTTAGCTGTTGCTCAGCTTTAGCTTAGCTTTAGCTTAGCTGTAGCTTAGCTTTAGCTTAGCTGCTGCTCAGCTTTAGCTTAGCTTTAGCTTAGCTGTGGCTTAGCTTTAGTTTAGCTTTAGCTTAGCTTTAGCTAAGCTTTAGCTTAGCGTTAATGTTACTACTAATGCTGCTTTCCTAGGGGTTCCAACTCCTAGGTAGGGTCGCACTGGGATATTTTTTTACAAACGGGCTGACACGCCCCATGCTCTTGCAAGCACCCCAACCACCCACCCGCAACTTGGTTCGAAAAACCCATGCGGAGGCGATTATACGATGAGTGCTTGGTGTTGGCTGGTGCATCGTTGCGGCCGCGCTAGCCCGCGCATGCACGCGCGCGCAGCGGCCAGCTAGTTTGGCAATGTCGACAACGGTAGACGCGAATATACCCCCCCCCAGCGTTTTCGATTCGGATCCGAGGGGGCGGCGGAGAAACACTAGCCCGCCGTTGATGTTGTTGCGGCTGCTGCCCCTCATCCTGCTCTTCCTTTTCCTCTCCTTCCCCCGCCCCGTTCCTAGGCGTTCCTCCCCCTCCTCCTCATCTTCCTCCGTCTCCTCCTCCTCCTCCTCCTCCTCCTCATCCTCCTCATCCTCTCCCTAGGGCGGTGGTGCGACGAGGAGCGGTGGTGCGACGAGGGCGGTGGTGCGACGAGGAGCGGTGGTGCGACGAGGGGGCGGTGCGACGAGGAGCGGTGGTGCGACGAGGAGCGGTGGTGCGACGTGAGGGGGCGGTGCGCCATCATCGCCCCCCCAGCTGCGGCTCCCGATGGCCTGCGCTAGGTAGGTGACAGCGGCGGCGCGGCCGCGCCGAACCCCCGCTCACTGCCCCCCCCCATGGAGGGGGAGGCGGAGGAGGTGGAGGCGGAGGGGTGGAGGGTGCGTTTCTGTCTCGCTCGACCTACGCAGCACCGCCCAACTGCTGGACACCCCGCAAATCGTGCAAGACGCAATCTAAGTTCGCTTCTTCCCAAATCTCATCGGAACAGGGAATTGTTGCGATCTCGTCTGGCGTCGTCTGGCCATCTGGCCAGCCTGAAAACACAGCTGACGCGTATGTGGCCGCAACGGCCTTCCCAAAAGCAATTGGGTAAGCCTGGGTGGGTTTTAAATCGGCGGTACCCTCCACGTATGTAGTGCCGTCTGCGCGGGTGACGGCGCGCGTCGTGCGCGCGCTGCTACCCGCGCCCCGGTCCCGGGGCCTGCACAACTTACCGAGGAGCTCACAATGACTGACAAGCCAAGTTCGCTTAGGCGATGCCCCCCCGAAAGGTTGCATCCACATGGAAATCTGGTGCAGCAGACCAGGTGGCTTGCCCTCAAGCAAAGACTTCCACCTCGTGTGCAAATGAAGCAGCGTGGCTGCTGGCTGCTCAGCAATGAAAATTGCATTGCGCAGGGCCATGGCCAACAATATCAGCAGCAACACCCGGGAACCCTGCTCGTTCGCGTTTCGCACGTTGGGGTAAGCAGTCTGGCCCATGGGGTTATCGGGAGTTCTGCCAGTGGACCCTCGCGACAACCACACCCAGGAGCTGCATGGGGGGGCGGCCCACAAGAGGCCCCGCGATGTCAAACCGAGGATGTAGGTGACAGCGCGGAAGAAACCTTTGGACGTATTCAGATCGTCTTGCGCGCTAGCGGTGGCCACGTCCAGGCTGATGGCTGAATGCCCCAGACCTGCTAGACCAACAGAAACACACATATTGAAAGCTCGATCTGGAGGACGAAGTTCAGAGGGGGGGGAGGGGGGGGAGGAGGAGGAGGAGGAGGAGGAAGAGGGGGGAGAGGAGGGTGAGGGGGGGAAGGAGGAGGATGGAGAGAAGGAGGAGGAGAGTGAGGATTGTTGTGCGCGCGTGACCTTTCATCCCGTTTGTGATGCTGTGACGCCCCGCGAACAGCTCCACCGAGTCGACGCGATTCAGGACGTCGGGGCCATGCACCGAGAGCAACATCAGGACAATCGTCAGGAATTGGCGGGGAATAAGTTTACTGGAACGCACCCAATGGAGCAAACTATCGCAGCTCGACCTGGCGCGCTTCATGGGCCGGGGGACAGACTCGCAACTCGAGATGCTGAGAACGTCACCGTGGTCAGCTGGATCTGAGTCGAGATCGGATATGGAACCATTGCTCATGGTCTTGGTTGGGGGCTCGGGCCGACCAGCTGACGACGGAAGCGAGCGCGATGTGGAGCACTCGAATGACGTGGGCGATTTCGGAAACCCTGAACCCGAAAACGTTTTCATCTCTTGGGGGGTTGACTTTTGCTTCCGCCAGCTTCCGCCGAGCGTCCGCCCGCTTTCGCCAGCGGAGGCGACGTCGCTCTACTTCAGCCGACCCCCCGCCGCTTTCCGCCGCGGAAGAGATGGCGACTATTTCAATCAGAGGCGGCGCGCAGACGGCAACTGCGAACGAACTGGCCGATGTCCTTCACCCGAGCATCGCGGCAAACTCGCGATTGCAATCACATAGATAATTCAGAATAATTATAAGAGGACCTCCAAGTCTTGTTCACGCCGCCGAAATCAGCAAAAACTGGCGCTGGCCAAAGGAGGGATGAGTGGGGGGAAGGGAAGAGGAGAGGAAGGGAGGAGGAGCGGAGTATCAGCGGGAGAGGTGGAGGGGGACCCTCACTTACCCCCCCGTCTCGTATACATATATATGTGTGCGTGGTGGGGTGAGGAGAAGAGGAGGGGGGGGGAGTTGTTGGAGCCCCCACTCCAGCAGAATTAGGAACCGCACCACGGTCGCCGATAAACGCTTGAAAGCACCGGAGCGAATGTTGCAGCAAGCATGGGCCGTAGAGACTCCGCTCCCTCATCATCTCTCATTGTTATCCTCCTTCTCCACCTCCTCCGCCACTTCCACCTCTTCCTCCTCCTCCTCCTCCCCCTCCTGCTCCTCTTCCTCCTCCTCCTCCTCCTCCCTCGCTATCAGGGAACCTCCGACCCCGAGAGTGCCCATGGCTCGCAGAGGGCTCGCCGGGACTGCAAAGAAAATATGTGCGAGCGAGCTGCGGCTCGGCCCACGTCTACTCCGGCTTGGCCGCCTCCGCGGCCTACTGAGCCTTCGCCTCCGCGGCCAGGGGCTCGTGCTTCCTAAGCGCCTTCTCCAGCGTCACCTCCCAAGCTTTCTTGGGGCCCGCATCCCGCGGCGTCCAGGGCTTCTCATCCTTAGGCATTTTGGGGACTATGACGCGGAACCCGCGGGACCTCAACGGCACTTCGATGCGGCAAGCCTGATTGAAAGCGCCTGCAGTTGGGTGAGCGGTCCATGAGTGCTCGCCATGCGGCCCATCTGGCGGCGCGCACTCCGCGGGCAGGAGGGGCAGATCATCTGCGTGCTTCAGCTTCCAAGCGGACCAGTCGATGTCCTTCTGCCACCGACCAGAGCCGCCCTTCGCCTTGGCCTTGTCCGCGGGAGCCGCGGCCTGGCCCCCGGCGACAGCTGAGGCAACGGCCGCAAGCTTAGCCTTCTTCATTGGCGGAGGGCCCGCACTGCCCACTGGCTGCGGCGGAGGGGCTGCGCCGGCCGCGGGCTGTGGCGGAGGAGACGACCCGCCCGGGGCAGCCGCGGGCGTGGCCGTGGCGTTGGCTGAGGCGGTCTTGCGGGTCGGCGCCGTCTCCAACTCGCTGGGCTTGCTCAGCGACACCGCGGGCTTGGCCTTCGCCTTCAAGATGAGCTCATTGGCATTCGGCGCGCTGGCTGGAGGTGGAACCACACCAGGCTCGGCCTCTGGCGGAATAGGCGGGCCAGCGTCGTCGTCACTGTCCATTATCAAGGTGGCCTTCTGGTAGAACCCCTTGTGGGCGCGATCCGAGATGTCAGGGCCCCCCTCGAACTCTAGGAAGCAGTCGCCGCCATTCACGACATCCTTGGCCATGTCCAGGATTTCATCCTGCGGGCAAAACAAAACTTGCTCGCCGCCGCCTCCTCCTCCTCCCTCTTCCTCCTCCTCCTCCTCCTCCTCCTCCGTCTCATCCTCATCTCCCCCCTCCCCCCGCCTCGACCTCCGCCTCCACCTCCACCTCC
>CAUYUJ010013847.1:0-120000 GCA_963575745.1 Prorocentrum cordatum | reverse complement strand
AGGAGGAGGAGAAGGGAGGAGGAGGATCAGAAGGTGCCAGGGGGAGGAAGGTGGAGGAGCGTGCCTGCCAGCTCCCGTCGTCGGGATCGGCGGAGGCCAGCTGGTCGGCGGAGTCGCCCCCCTGGTCCTCCAGGGGTGGCATCCTCCTCCTCGTCCTCCTCCACCTTCCACTCCCCCCTCTCCTTTACCTGTTCGTCGTCGTCCTCCTCCTCCTCCTCCTCCTCCTCCTCCTTCTCCCCCTCCTCCTCCTCCCCCTCTCCCTAGGGCGGCGGTGCGACGAGGAGCGGTGGTGCGACGAGGGGGCGGTGCGACGAGGAGCGGTGGTGCGACGAGAGGGGGCGGTGCGCCATCATCGCCCCCCCAGCTGCGGCTCCTCGCCCGGGTTTTTCCTCCCCCTGCCCCTCCTCATCCTGCACCACTCTTCCTTGAAATAACTCCTGCTTGGCCGAACTACCGCCGGGCGGAAGGCGATTGCATGTTATGGTTGGCATCGCTTGGCAACGGAGGCTACCAGATGTTATGTTTGTAAACTCTTGATTTTGTGTTTGTTTGCTATGGCTGGCATGGCATAGCTAGGCATGGCATATCATGGCCGGCAGTGGATGGCATAGTTTGGCATGGCATAGCTTGGCATGGCCGGACAAGATACTAAGATACATGTATCTTAGTATGTTGTTGTTTCCCCACCGTTGATCCCTCTTGCGCCTCGTCTGAGGGGGGCCGGGCTTCGGGCACAACTGCTTGAGCTCGCGGATGTATGCGCAGCGGCTCTCCCCGCTGTTCCGAGCCAAGTGGTGCAGGTAGTGCGCGCAGTCGTGGAGAATGGTACCTTGGAAGATGGCCCGCGTGCTCGGCGTGTGCTCCATCAGGGCATCGCTCTGTTCCTTGGGCAGGTAATTGAACTTGCGACCGCTGGCGAGATCGAAGGCGTGCGCCGCGTCCTGGTACGAAGTCGAGGACGGCTGCGCCCCGTTGAGCTCGGTCAGAACCGCTTTCAACGCTGTATTCGCCGGCCCAACGGGCCAGAGGCGTGCTAAGATCTCCGGTAACTGGTTAACAATTTTCTAGTTCGCGCGCGCGGGGCGGCCCCTGGGGGTCCCCGGACGAAAAGTACCCCGACCAGGTCCCGGCCGGTCCCCGGCCGGGTCCCGGCCGGCCGGCCGGGTCCCCCGAGCGCTCCATGAGCGCACCAACAGGGCTCCGAGACGTCCCCGAGAGCCCCAAGAAAGGCCAAGAGGCCCCCAAGAGGCCCCCAAGATGGTACACGAGGGGTCCGACATGCCACAAGATCGCTCCAAGACGCCCAAGATAGCCCCCAGACGCCCCAAGAGGCCTCCAAGAGCACTCCCAATAGGGCCCCCGGAGGCAAAAATCATTGTTTTTCCATAGGTTTTTGAGAGATTTTGGAGCTTCCACCTTTTCGGCTTCCCGACGCCCCAAGACGGCCCAAGAGGCCCCCAAGATCGCCCCAAGAGGGCCCAAGAGGCACCCAAGAGGGCCCCAAGATGGCCCAAGAGGGCTCGAAGACGGCCCAAGAAGCCTCCAAAACGGTCCAAGAGGGCCCCAAGAACGCCCCCAAAGGGGCCCCAGAGAGGGAACACGAAACAACATTTCGAGCCCTCGGCCCTAAGAAGCCCCTACGAGGCCCCTAAGAGGCCCCAAGAGGCCCCCACGGGGCCCTCAGGAGGCCCCCAAGAGCGCCCAGGAGCCCCCCAAGCGGCCCCAGGAACCCCCAAAGCGCCGCATTGACACCAGGCCCTCGGGCAAACGGCAGACATGAGACTGTATGGGCCGGCGGAATGAGCGAAGCGATTAAATAATTCTGTGTCAAATCCGCCATCGCAACTTTGATTTTACCATCGGCGTCAATATTACTCTTCAGAAACACGAGCTCTTTTCTGGATTCAATCAACTGCACGCCATCACTTCCCACTTTGCACAATGCATTGAGGAGGACATGTGCGTGTGCGTCACGCTCCTGTTCGGCTGAGTCGGCCATCTCACCGATGGCCCGGAGAAGAAACAATGATGCTTATAAATAACTGACGAGACACCTGCGCCAAAAACGGCTGCGGGAAGAGGAGGGGGGGAGGGTGCATTGCATCGTCGTTCCGCCCGCTGGAAAGACACATGATGGAACCCTCCTCCCCCTTCTCCTCCTCCCCCTCCTCCCCCTCCTCTCCCTAGGGCGGCGGTGCGACGAGGAGCGGTGGTGCGACGAGGGGGCGGTGCGACGAGGAGCAGCATGCTTGCCGCGCGCCCGTTGCAAAGCGCAGTGGCGCATGGCCATGCCTTCGAAAACATGTCGCGCGGGCTCCGGCAATCCGACGGGGAGACGAGATCGGAATGTGCGTGTTTGTGTCCGTGTGCTTCGTGCGTGCGCGCTTGTGTGTGTGTGTGTGTGTGTGCGTGTGTGTGTGTGTGTGCGTGTGTATGTGTGCGTGTGCGTGTGCGTGTGTGTTCGTGCGTGCGTGTCCATATATATATATGTATGTATACGACGAGGCTGTGGCTTCGATTGGATCTGGAAAGCCGTGGCCCGCCCTCCAGCGGGGCCCTTTATCAGGGAAGTCTGTCCAGCAGAACGCGTTCTAACACTTGGCACCTGGTCGTTTCAGCGCAATCGAGTGCTGGTCATACATGTATATATGTATATATACATATATACATATGTACATGCCTACATGAATACGTACGTACATACATACGTACGTACGTACGTACATGCATACATACATTGTATGTGTTGCGTTTGTTCCTGACCTGCAGTTCCTGAGCCACGTCCAGCACAGGCAACGCGCCAACAGGGCGTGGACGAGGATGGCCCACGCCCCCCACGCCCAAACCCCCCCCCGCCGTGGAGCGCCAAGGCCCGCCTGAACCAACAGCTTAGACATCCCGCAAGGGGTCGCTGGTCGGCCCAGGCGGGTCCTCTGGCCCCTACGGCGGGGGCGGGGCCTCCGACGGCTCCACCCGCCCAACCGAGACGGACGGCTTCATTCAATCTGAATGCTGGTCTCCTCTCTCAATGTGAGTACTACTCTGCTCTCTCCCCTGGGACACGACCCATATGGGGCAGGGCCCAAACCGACGACGACGACGGCGGCGGCGACGGCGGCGACGGATCGAGGAGGGAGAACAACGGAGGAGGGAGGAAAAGGGAGGGGCGAGGAGAGAGAGAGGGAACGGACCAGGTGAAGGACGGGGGGGCGGAAGTTTTTTTTTGGGACACGATAGCGCCGCAATCCGCAGGCGCGGCGCGAGCGCCGCGAGGAAGCGAGGCACAATTGCAGGACATTTCGCAGGAACGCTGCGGCCTCGCGCTGCGCATTGGCCGCGCGGTTAACCCGCGTTCCGAGAGGGCGGGGGGGGGATCTCATCGACCGCCCGCGCGGCAGCGAAACGACACTGATCGCAATGCTGACACATCATCCAGACGACGCGGGGGCCGAGCGCGCGGCCTCTCGCAATCGAGAGCTGATGCACCGAAGGTGCGGGATATACTTTACCCCTTGTCTGGCATCCTGGTCCCTTTTTTCGCGCGGAGTCCTGGTGAGCATGCAGCCGCGCGCGCGGGCCGATCGAGCGCGCGGCCTCTCGCCATCGAGAGTTGATGCAAAGGAGAGCGGGGGCGCCGCGCCGAGGCGGTCGAGGATATTATTGTTGCATTGTTGTTGTGATTGGTGGTGTGTGAGCGCGTGTGATGCGTGCGTTCCACGTTCGACGCGTGAAAACCAAGCTCGAAAACATGCGTTTTTAAGATTGTCGGCGGTGATATGAAACAATTCGCATGGCTCAACTTTGGTATCAGCCAAGTTAACACCTTAACACTTTTACTCACGAAGGTCTATTCTTTAACACTTGGCAGAGATTTCGGATCCTCTGGGCAGTATGGTGCATTAGTCTGGTACGTTAGTCTGGTACCGCTGGTCTGGTACCGTTAGTCTGGTACTGCTAGTCTGGTACCGCTAGTCTGGCACCGCTGGTCTGGCAACGCTAGTCTGGCACCGCTAGTCTGGCACCGCTAGTCTGGCACCGTTAGTCTGGTACATGAGTCTGGTACAGTAGTCTGGCACCACTAGTCTGACACCGCTAATCTGGCACCGTTAGCCAGGCACCGCTAGTCCGGTACATTAGTCTGGTACATTGGTCTGGTACACTCGTCTGGTACATTGGTCTGGTACATTAGTCTGATACCGTTAGTCTGGCAACGCTAGTCTGTGGTACCGCTTACCGTTAGTCTGGTACGCTAGTCTGTTGCCGCTAGTCTGGTACTTTAGTCTGGTACGTTAGTCTGGTACAACTAGTCTGGTACAGTAGTCGGGTACAGCTGGTCTGGTACCGCTAGTCTGGTGCATTAGTCTGGTACGCTGGTCTGGTACATAAGTCTGATGCATAAGTCTGGTACATTAGTCTGGCACAGCTAGTCTGGTACATTGGTCTGGTACCGCTAGTCTGGTACCGCTAGTCTGGCACCACTAGTCTGGTGCTTAGTCTGGCGCGTTAGTCTGGTGCCGCTAGTGTAGTACCGCTAATATGGTACATTAGTCTGGTACCGCTAGTCTGGTACATTAGTCTGGTACGTTAGTCTGGTACTGCTAGTTTGGTAATGCTAGTGCATTAGCCTGGTACATTAGTTTGGTAGGTTCGTCCGGCACCGCTAGTCTGGCACATTAGTCTGGTACCGCTAGCCTTGTACCGCTAGTCTGGTGCATTAGTCTGGTACATTAGTCTGGTACATCAGTCTGGTACGCTGGTCTGGTACATAAGTCTGGTGCATAAGTCTGGTACATTAGTCTGGCACAGCTAGTCTGGCACCGCTCGTCTGGTACATTAATCTGGTACAGCTAGTCTGGTGTACATTAGTCTGGTCCATCAATATGGTACATTAGTCTGGTACTACGCTTACGGCTAGGAACCCATCGTCTACGGTTAAGACCTCCCGTTATGATGGTGAACAGCGCGGCGTTCAGCTGACCCTGCAGAATTTGGGCGCTAGCCAGTCCGAACTCGATGCCCAGCGCCTCGGGCCCCCGCGATTTGCCAGGGCCCAGCGCGCACCAGCCCGGAAGCTCTCCAGGCCCGCGGCAGCCGGCAACTGCCCGGCACATTGAAGCCTTGGTGGAGACGCAGCCAGTCCGCCAGCAGCTTCGAGCCATGCGAGGGGTATACGCCGCAGAAGAAACTCGTCTCGAGACACCTGGCGAAGAGGTCGTCCAGCGCGGTGTCCTTCATGTTGTCGATATCAACCTTCAGGGCGTGCCCGTGCTCCCAGAAGCGGCCCACTTCCGCGCGGTGCTCCAGGTGGGCGGGTCGTGCCGCGGCCCTCTTCTCCAGCGGGCTGCGGCCGTCCTTCTGAGACTGTCAAGATCTGCTGGCGGCGCCTTCCCCCGGCGTCTAGCTGGGGCGCGGTGCCGGTGCTCGATGAGGGCGAGCGCCGCCGGCGCGGGCGCCTTTGTCTCTCGGCGGAGGCGTTGTTCTCCGCGGGCGGGCTGTCGGCCAGCGCCGCCGGCCGGGCTCCTCGCCTTGGGCAGCGGCGACCGCGGCGCCTCGCTTGGGGGGGCGGCGGCTTGCTCCGGCGCTCTGGCCCTCGTCCGCGGCTCGCTGCTGGGCGGCCCTCTGGCGGCGCGGCCCGCTGGCCCGCGCGCTAAGCGAACCGCCGCGGGCGCTGGGGTCTGCGCCTTGGGGCGCGCTGGGCGCCGCCGGGGCGTGGGCGGCCGCCGGCGCGCCAAGGCCCTCGCCCGTCTGGGCCTGGTCTTCGCCTCCGCCATCTCGAGCGAGGCAGGCAGCTCGTCAAGGTGGGGGCGGGGGCGAGGGTCATCCCGCTGAACTCTCTGATGAGGCTGAGGCTGTGTGACTGCATGCAGTGCTCCTGCTGTGTGGTGGTGTCTAGTGCTGCTGCTCGTGTTAATGATCTGGTCCCAATTCGCGCACATGCTAGGCTCTGCGATGTCCATGCTGATTTGCGATCGTGTTCTTCGTGACTATGTAGCCGCCCTACTGTGGCTTCTGGACCCGCAAGTTCCCCGCCTCGTCGTCGCCATGTAGCTGGGGCTGGTGTTTTTTGCGGTCCGTGTGGGGGCTGGGTCGCTCGGCTGCTCTCGTGTATGTGCTGCTTCGCGATATCGATGAATTCCAAGGCCCCTGCCTTGAACGTCCTCTGGGAGCTCGCTGGATACTCCTGGGCCTCGACGCAGCGCGAAAGAGAATGCGCCGGGCCAGCGAGCAGGGCGCATTATCATCAGATGCTCTCGAAGCCTTATCGGCGCTGTTCGACTCGCTGGGGGCGCAACTGACGGCGAAAATAATGGCGCAGGGTGTAGTCTGTTGACCTCGAACGACGCGCACTCAATGCCACTCCCATGCTGGCGCGCCAATGAATATGGCGAAAATCGCGCCCCCGACCCGTCGGGGCGAGGCGGCGCGCGGCGACCAGGCCGAGGTGGGTTCTCAAAATGGCGATGCTCTCTGGCCTGGCCAAGCCTCGCTGCGGCATGTCCGTCAGCGCGACTGCTCCAGCCAGCTGGCAGACACTTCCTCGGAGTCGTCGTCGAGTAGAAAGGAACCGGCGGGCGACGCGTTGGGCGCCGCGGGCCGCCGCGGGCCCGCGACCCCCGAGAGAGCGCGGTCCCTCTGCGTCGAGCAGCCCCCCCGAGCAAGGAGCGTCACGGGTGCTGTCAGGCAGCGATGTAGGCCGAACGGGAAACCAGGCAATGTTCGTTTGGCGGTCTCCTCGTATGTACGGCGGTCTCTGAACAGGCTCAAAATGCGCCGCTCTCGGGCCGTCGATGCGCGCGGTCGCCTCGCCGTGGATGTCGTCGCCGTTCGCGCCGACGGCGAGCGAACCTGCCACTGCGGCCATCCAGTTCGGGGCGTCGATGACCCAATTGGCCGGGCGAGCTCGAAGATCTCAGCCGCGCAGCCCCTGACCCTGGGCGCAGCGGCGCCCGGCGCGCCACGCCGGCCGCAGCAATCGGAACAAGTGACGTTCCCTGCGAAAAGCTGGCAGCTGCGCGCGCCCGGGCCAAGATTGCAACCCGTCGAAGGGGGGCCAGCCCCCCTCCGCGTCGCCACAGCTCCTCCCGGCGAGGCGGCCACGTGGCCCTCAGTCTTATTCCGCCCGCGCCCAGGACTGGGCCCTCGGCCGCCCGCGCCGCGTCCTTGGCCCTCTGGGCCGCGACCGCCGCCGTCGCCGCCGCCCCCGCCTGCGTCGCCCTCGTGCCAACTCCTCCTGACCAGAGCCCTCGCCCATGGAGGCGAGGCCGCGGCTCCTCCTTCGCGCGGCGAGCCCCGTGCTCCCCAGGCTCGGGCGCGATCGCATCCACCGACGGCGTCAGCCCACTGTAGAAGCGAGTCATCTGCCAGGAAAGAATTCGGCGTGCGGCGCGCGGTAGGCGTCCAGGATAGTCTGGAACCTGCGCGCCGACGCCTCAAAGCTCGGCAGAGCTGGAGTGTTGACCTTGTCGGGGTGGCGGCGTACTACATCGTGTCGACCAAGCAGTGGGCTCGTGCATGGCGCGTTCGCTGCTGTCGACCTGCTTGGCCCGGGCCCAGGTCCGCAGCCGCAACTGTGGGTCGCCTCCCGTCCGCTCGATGTGCTTCAGGTAACCTGCAAGATCGTCGACGGGCCCTCGAACGGTCAGTGCGGGTCGGGCGCGTGGTAGCTCTCTTGAACGGCTTGGCGGTGCGTCTTGTAACTCGCCCCGTGGTCGTCGCAGTCGATCCGCAGGGTCCTGGCGTCCTCGCCCCTCGCCGAGGGCTGGCCAGCCTCTCGGCGGCCTCCAAGCGAGGGGGCTCCTCGGCCGGCTGCGAGCTCCCATGGTGCCGCTGAAGCTCGCCAAAGCGGCGCCTGATCGTCGAATGTAGCCCCGACGTCGGCGCCACCTCAGCCCGGCGGGCCTGGCCATGGCGAAGGACGACCGCGTCCGCGTCCGAGACCACCGCGTCGGCCGCGACCTAGGCGACCTCGTCGCCGACCCTGTCAGCCCTGCCCTCCTCCATGAGGATCCAGGCGGATCCATCCCCCAGGCCTCGGGAGGGGGTGCACCGCGGGCGCGGCCGTGCCGCCCGCCGCCTCGAGCTCGTCGGCGTCGTCGCCGCCAACGCCCCCGGCCGCGTCGCCAGGCGAGGCCGCCTGGCCAGCGGCGGCTTCGCGGCCCCTCAAGGACAGTCGCCATGGCAGGAACCGGCCGCCGAACAGCGTGTCCAGCGGCACCACCTCCTGATTCGGCGCCACCGCGTCCTGCACCGCCACCAGCGGGAGCTCCTCAGCCTGGCAGGCCTCTACCGCTAGCCGCTGGCCCTCGCGGGTGTAGCCCTTCAACCTGCCCGTCGTGCGCGCCCAGCGCTGGCAGCCGCCCGCTCGGGCACAGGTCCAGAAGCCTGGACGCCCTATCGGCGCTCTCGCTGCCGTCCAGCACCTCCCGGTAGATGTCCAGATCGAGCGTGAGGGGCACCCGCTGGTTGGGCCGCGCCGGCCAGAGCGCGACGCGCTCGTGGTAGACATCGTCGGCGCCGTACCGCGCCAAGTGCCGACCTGGCAGGAGGTGCCTCAAGCATGCCGCCGCCGCGTCGCGCCCAACGAACGCCATGGCCACCTCGCAGCTGGCGAACTCCGCGGGCCGCCCAACCGCCGCCAGGCCCAGCTGGAGCCCCTGGGAGATGGCGCAAATCGCCGCCACCTCCTCCCACTGCAGTTGGAGCTCTGGGCAGGCTGGAAGATCCGGGCACGCCGGCGGCACTCAGCTCGGGGCCGCCGGGCAGGCTGGGCAACTGCACTCGCAGCCTGGCGGGTCGGGGCGAGGCGGCAAGCTCAGGCTGACCACCAGCGCCGATCCAGATGCCTGGCCCTGGCGACAGGCCCATCAAGGCGAGGCCGAAGGTCGAAGCCTAAAGCCGCCCCTGCGGTCACCGAGCTGCGCAACATCAAGAAGGAGAGATCTTCATAACCCCCTTAAGTAGTTTGAGTTTTTTATCCTCGGCCTCGACGGTTTTCAAATAGAGGCGGAGGTCGCGGAGGCCGAACTTCATCATCACGGGGAAAGTTCGCCATCGAGGTTACTTCCTTCTTATGTTGAGATAACAACATAAGAAGGAAGTTTTGAAGTCTCTCTCTCTCTCTCTCTCTTAGTTTATGTTTCTGTTCTCTCTCTCTCTCTCTCTCTCTTTCTCTCTCTCTCTCTCTCTTGTTTCTCTCTCTCTCTCTCTGTCTCTCTCTCTCTCTCTTTCTCTCTCTCTCTCTCTCTCTTCTCCTCCTCCCCCTGGCGCCCTGAACTTGTTTATCGCTGGGGTTGATTACCCCGGGAAAACTAAGCACACGAGCTCCCCTACACGAGCAAATGACAATTTAAATGTTCATCAAGCGTATACACATTAAATATAATAAGTTTTGAACTTTGGATTTTCGCTTCCTCCTTCTCCTTTCCTCTCTCCTCCGCCTCCTCCTCCTGCTCTTCTTTTCTTTCTCTCTATATCTCTTTTTATTTATCCTTCTTCTCGCCCCCTGGCGCCCTGAACTGAGACAAACCATTGTTGAGGATGTCTCAACCGAGACAAATCATTGTTGAGGATGTATCATACAGGACCAAAGACCAAGGATCCTCAAGATATCTTTGGCTTTTTCCTCTTGATATCTCTTTATGCTGGCTCTGGCGGGCAACTTTTATTATCTCCCCGAAAACCCCGACGTTTATTATCTCTGGGGGGTTACTCTCGTGGGTTCATGGTTATCCCCGTGTGGGGGTCCGACGTCGCAATGACGATAGGCTGATAGTTTAAGCTCGTACAGTCGAATTCCTCAGCGAGACTTCCCAAACAGTGCGAGCAGCAGCAACCAGGAGGACCCCAGCATGCGAAGCGCGAGTACCATCGCGCCCCAGCAAGGCCGAACACGCGGCGCAAAATGCACAACAAACGGCAGGCCCACTACTACATCCTCCGTGTGCACTCACTCCCCTCACTAGAATCTCCGAAACTTGCTATTCGTTGGGATTCTGCGCAAAACGCTCCACATCTTTTTTTCCCCACAGGAAAGCGGAGGTCTGCGGACCCCGTCAGGAACGAGGATCCGAGATAGGGGGCGCACTTTCCTCGATCGGGCATGCGCGAAACGCACTTTCGGAAGCAACCTGGTTTCTTTTTGAATAGGAAACGGAGATCCGCTGGCCCAGAAATCTGCTGGCCCTCTTCGGACTGATGTGTAGCCGAGAGGCAGCATCAATCAACATCGATTCGGGAAATTGGATCGGATCTGAATGCACATCGAATCGGGCCGCATCCTCACTGGGTGGGGATCGAATCGGATCGGCTGCGCCAAGACGCGCAACAACGCTTTCTGCAATCATCAGGACGAATCGTACCGTCGGAACATCGGAAATCGGGGACCTACTAAACCAAGTCAATCCAAACCTGGGTTAGTCAGGCATTGCAGAATCCTGCAGGATCCTGCAAGATCCGGCGCTCTGACTGACCCCTTTTGCATTGACCCCCGTCTGAAGAGCCCCGAGGAACATCGGCTCGGATCGGGCCGGCCAAGATCGACATCGAAGCGGGAAGCGATATGGATCGATGTCGATGGAGGGAGCAGAGCGGAGCGCCCGCAGGTGCGGCGTGGGCGGCCTCTCTAAAGTACACGGCGGACCGCGCGGCGGCGAAGGAGGCCCACACGAGGCGAGAGCGCCGCATCGAGCACCTCGCGGCGAAGAGAAGGCCCACTCTCCGCCCCCCGCCCTGCGCCGTCCGAGGCCCTCCGAGGTGAAGACCGACCGCCCGCGATAGGGCGTCCTCCTCTTGCCCCTCGTCCTCGTCCTCCTCCTCCTCCAACTCCGCATTCTCCTCCTCCAACTCCTCATTCTCCTCCTTTTCCTCCTCCCAGTCCTCCTCCTCCTCCTCCTTTCTCTGCCCCTCGTCCTCGTCCTCCTCCCCCTCGTCCTCGCCCTCCTCCCCCTCGTCTTCGTCCACACCTCCTCCTCGTCGTCCTCCTCGTCCTCCTCCTCCTCCTCCTCCTCCTCCTCCTCCTCCTCCTCCTCCTCCCCCCGACGTCGTGCAACAAAAACATGATCGACCCACGAGTCCAGAAAGAAATGTAGAAATGTGAGGCGTGGCGATGTTGTGGGCGACGGGCAATCCCACCAACCCTTTAAGGCGTAGGTGGTCTAGGGAACTCCCTCTTCCACACCCCTTTTTCCCTTTGGGGGACGGGCTTATCCGTCCCCCTACCCCCTATCCCTCCCCTACCCCCTCTCCTCGACCTGGGCGGGGTTTTCCGCGGGTAGTTGGAGCGTCCAAAACGGCCTCGGCGAGGAAGCCACACTCATTGGTTTTAGTATGGTTTTGGCCTCATTTCGGCCTCCAGGGGGGGAGCTAATTAGGGACCCCCCCTTCTTTGATCGATCTCCTCCGAGATGGCCGAAACATGGCCCCAAAGGCTCCCAAGGGTGCCCCATGAGGGCCCCAAGAAGTGGCCACGAGGCCCCAAGGGACCCCCAAGAGGCCCCCAGGATGCCCCCAAGAGGCTCCCCAGAAACCCCCAAGAGGCCCCCCAGAGGCACCCAAGACGCTCCAAGAAGCCTCGGCGAGAATGCCTGAATCCATGGTTCTACTAAGGTTTTGCCATCATTGTGGCCTCCTGGGGGGGCACTGATTAAGATGACTCCAAGGGCGCCTGGGGGAGCACAAAGTAACCTCCTAGATGGCTCAAGCTATACCAAGATGCCTCAAGATGGCTCCCACGATGCTCCAAGTGGCCAAGAAGCTCCCCTAGGAGGCTCAGAAGAGGCCACGATCCTTTCAACACCTTATGGAAATCAATGTCTTTGGCTTTCTCGCCTTTTCGTTTCCGATGGCCATCCGATGCCTCAATCTGGCTCCAAGATGGTGCAAGAGGGCCCCAAGAGAGCCCCAAGGCGGCCCCAAGAGCGCCCAAGAGCGCTCCCACAGCGCCCCAAGAGCGCCCCAGGAAACGACTTGTTGGGCTCCCGAGAGGCAGCGCACATTAATGTTCCCCTCTTGTTTGATCGCTGTCCTCCGAGATGGCCCCAAGAGTGCTCCCAAGGCCCCCACGAGCCCTTCAAGAGGGCCCCAAGAGGCGCCCAGGAGGCCCCAAGATGCCCCAACAGGCGCCCAAGAGGCCCCAAGCAACTCTCCGAAGCACCCAAGACGCTCTACGAGGCGCCCGCGACCGCCACGAGGCCCCCACGACGCTCCAGAAGGCCTCCACTGGGGGACCCTTCCTCTGCGTACTGCCCATTTCCCTGATCGAGGCAATTCCTCTGGGCATCGTTTCTGGATGGGTTTGTTGGGTTACTTTTTGGTACGCAGGCGCGCGAAGGGGGTCGGACGCCTGGCAAGCACGGGCAGTCTGTGCCTCCTGCGAAGGGGCTGGTGGGGTTACTTTTTGGTCTGCGGGCTCGCGAAGCAGGTCGAAAGCCGTCCGAACACTAGTCGGGCCGCGACTAGGCAGCAAGAAAGGAGAGAGGCAAGCGAAGCGAGCGCGCGGGCAGCCACTCAGAAGGAGAACCAGAAACGAAACTCCGCTGGTGGGGTTACTTTTTTTGATCTGCGGCCCGCAAGGAAGAGTCCAGAGGGCGTGTCATCTGGTGGGGTTACTTTTTTGATCTGCGGCTCCAAGGACGATTCCAGAGAGCGGGTCGTATCGAGCATGGGGCAGCACGCAAGATAAATGCCAGCGGGCCAAAAGCCACCGCCGGAATGCACATGGGGATGGATCAAGCAAGAGCCGACACGCAAGATAATTGCCAGCGGGCCAAAAGCCGACGCCGGAGGGCACAAGCGCCACAGAGTGCAAGCGTGAAGCCAAGCGAGAGAATTACCCGCGGACCAACGCCGGGATGCACATGCAAACAGAGAACCTGAGAGGCCTAGCAAAGCCAGGCACCGAGCAGGTACCTGGTGGGGTTACTTTTTGATTTGCGGCCCGCAAGGAAAAGTCCTGGTGGGGTTACGCGAAACGTCTAACATTGTAATGCTGAGTGTATCGATCTTGTTGTACCGTGCCAAGGGCTGTGCTGTGCTGTGCCGTACAACATTGCGATGTGCCGTGCCGCGATTGTGCTCTATAGCGTTCTGGATCGGGTCCTCCTTAGCATCCAAGTCCTGACCGAACTGATGTGGATCTTAAGCTCGAGCTGCCTGAGCACATAGTAGCGGCCCCAGAGCTAGTTGAAGTGGAAACGTGGAGGACGTTCAATCAACTCGACCTCAAAATCATATTCAGCTCCGGAAAGGAACGACACGACACGGGGCACTCACGGATGCGCCACAGGATGTGCCAGGGGCGCAATAGGGGATGCGCCAGGGGACGTGTCAGGGGGAAGCATCAATGGACGTGCCCTGGACGTGTCAGGGACCTGCCACGTTACGCGCCAAAACGCGCGCCATGGGCCGGCCACAGAACATCATGCCAAGGAACGTTGCAAGGGGCGCGCCACATAATGGGCAGGGGAAACGCCTGGGGACGAGCCAGGACACGCGACAGAGGACCAGCCAGGGAACGTGCCACGCCGAGTGGCGTGCTAGGGGACGTGCCAGGCCACGTCACGCCAGAACGTCGCAAGGGACGCGCCAGTGGACGCGCCAGCGCGCCAGTGGACGCCCCACGGACGGGCGGGGTTGGACTACGACGCACTCTACTGCGACAAGCGTTTCGCTCGAGACATCCTCAACTAATCATCATGTTGGGCATCCGCCTGGGCGACCAGGACACGTGAACACACGCGGGTCGCTCGAGACATCCTCATGTCGGGCATCCGCCTGGGCGACATGGATACGCGAAAACAAGCGTCTCTCGCTCGAGACATCCTCAACACATCCTCATGTTAGATATTCGCCTGGGCGACCTGGGCACGTGACAACAAGCGTCTCTCGCTCGAGACATCCTCAACACAACCTCATGTTAGACATCCGCCTGTGCGATCTGGGCACGTGAAAACAAGCGTCTTGCTCGAGACGTTCTCAACATCTCCTCATGCTAGTCATCTGCCATCTGCCTGGGCAGCCTGGGCACGTGAAAACAAGCGTCTCGCTCGATACTTCCTGCCCAATTTCTCATGTTAGACATCCGCCTGGGCAGCCTGGACACGTGCAAACAAGCGTTTCGCTCAACACATCCCCAACTCACCCTCATGCTAGACATCCGCCTGGGCGATGGGGACACGTGAAAACAAGCGGGTCGCTTGAGACATCCTTATCATATTCTCATGTTAGACATCCGCCTTGGCGACCTGGGAACGTGAAAACAAGCGTCTCGCTCGAGACGCTCTCAACACCTCCTCATGCTAGACATCCGCCTGGGCGACCTGGACACGTGAAAGCAAGAGTCTCGCTCGAGACATCCTCATCGCATCTTCATTTTAGACATCCGCCTTAGCGACCCGGACACGTGAAAACAGCGGTTTCGATTGAGATGTTCTCAACACATCTTCAACTAGACATCCGCCTGGGCGACCGGGACACGTGAAAACACGCGGGTCGCTCGAGACATCCTCAACACACGTTCACGTTAGACGTCCGCCTGGGCGACCTGGGCACGTGAAACCAAGCGTCTCTCCCTCTTTCTCTTTCTTGAGACATCCTCAACGAATCCTCATGCTGCTAGACATCTGCCTGGACGACCTGGACGCGTGAAACCAAGCGTCTCGCTCGAGACATCCTCATTACCTGGGCACGTGAAAACAAGCATTTCACCTGAGACATCCTCTGACTTCTGGCCCCGTAAAAGAAGCAACCTATAACAACAAATAAACGTCTCGCTCGAGACATCCTCAACACAATTTGCAAACCAAACGCTTCGCTTGAGACATCCGCAACAAACGTAATTACATGTTTACTTCACCATGTGTTTTTATCGATCAGAATTCAAAACACCAGCGTTTCGCTCGGGACATCCTCAACTTGTAATTCCACGGCAGTCGTCGACCCCGTAATTATTCATCGCGCAATGAATTCGCTGGCCTCCCTCACAGTGAAACACAATAAAACTGAAAGAGAACCCGGACACCAAAAACACCCTCGGGAAGAAGTCACTGGGTGCGGGGGGGGGGCCTGAAGAGAAAGGTGCCCATGTCGTGCACCTTCGGGGACCCAGGGATGCCCCTTCAGGGCTCCTTCCCTGCAGCCTTCGGCCCCTCGCGAAACTCCCGACGCACGTCGGTGACGGGGTCGCGGGTCGACCTGGAGGGGCTGGCCCGTGCCAGTGGGGCAGGCTCTCCCCAGGGCCTGGGCCCGCTGGGGTCGCGAAGGCTCGTAGCGTCCAGAGTGGCGCTGGTGCCCTTTGGCGAGGCTCCGTGAGGCCCTAGCAAGGCGACATGTTGCTCTTGAGGCGGCGCCCAAGGCTCTCAACGATGCCTCCGAGAGCATCAGATTTTTGACGTCATGCAGTCATCGCGCCACCACAAGAAATGCTGAACAAGGAGCAAGGATTTTGTCTGGCCACGGCGAGCCTCGGCCACGAAGAAGTTCCCCGACCCAGATCTGAGGAACGAGCGGTCCAACAACCAGAGGGCCTCCTGATCCTAAAGTGGTCTTTACTCCAGCGTCTTGGCTGTATTAATCTGAGGTGGCGCCAGAAGCTCCCAAGGATGCCCCCCGGAGAGACTGGTGCGGGAATTCCGACGGACCCCTCCTGGACTCTTCGTGATGAAGGTTGTTTGGAAGGTTTTCCCGGTATGTGTGTGTGTGTGTGTGTGGGGGGGGGCGAAGAAGGTTTCTGGAAGTTTGTTTCTCCCTTTCTCTGTCAAAAAATATTCGTCACAAAAACATGCAACAAACAGCCGCCCGAAAACCTTCCAACAGCAGTCCAACATAGAAACCATGTTTTTTGTATGTTTTTTTGGAAACTCGATTGCGAAATCCTTCCGGCACCGAAGGTTTTTGAAAGATTTCGGCATGCGCGCGCGACGACGCGCGCGTGTGCACTTCGTCCCGTTTTTTTTTGCAAGGGATTCGTGAAAAAGTGTTATGTTAGAACAAAAAATGTCACCGCATAGTGTTTTTTTACAAGGGAACCTCAGGGGGGGGATACCACTTGGCATTTGACATTGTGATTTCATAGTTAGCATGGACATGTGGTCATAATCATCTATGGTTCACATACCCGAAAGGTGAAGTGATAACTCCGGGGGGGGGTAGATCCTATTCTATTTTCAGAAAGGAGAATTGATTTTAACAAACGAGTTGGCACATCCCGTGCTCTTGCAAACATCCCACCCACCCATCCGCAAATCGGTTTGCAAAACCCATAAGGTGGCGATTGCGATGCATGCTCGGCGTTGGCTGGTGCGTCTCTGCGGCCGCGCCAACCCAAGCACGCGCGCGCAGCGGCTAGCTGGTCTGACGCGACCGACGCGACCGCGGTGGCGCTGATCGTTGGGCACATACCAGCGGGAACTTCATTGCGAGTCGGCGACTTGGGCGGGCGCGGCATCATGGCAACGTGATGATGTGACACATCCCATGCTCTTGCAAACATCCCACCCACCCACCCGCAACTTGGTTTGCAAAACCTCTAAAGACCGACTACGACGACACCGACGACAACGACACCGACGACAACGACTACGACGACACCGACGACGTCTCCGACGACTTCGACGACGACAACGACGCCGCCGCCGACGACGACGAAGACGACGACATCAACGACGACGACGAGGGAGGAGGAAGGACGACGACGGCGACAACGACGACAACGACGAGGGAGGAGGGAAAACGACGACGACAACGACGACGACGGCGACGAAATAGGAGGGACGACGACGAGACGCCGACGACGGACGCTGGAGGAGGAGGAAGGACGACCACGGCGACAACGACGACGGAAACGACCACGACGCCAAAGAGGACGACGACGACGAACACGAGGAAAGACAGAGGACGAAGTAGGCGACGACGACGACGCGGGAGGAGGGAGGACGGCGACGACGACGACGACGCAAGAGCGCGCGCGCACGCTTTTGTTGAAAATCCGTGTTGCGAAACCTTGTGTTTTTGTAGGTTTCTTGGACGCACGATTTTGAAATCCTTCCGAAACCGAAGGTTTTTGAAGGATTTCGGCATACGCGCGCGACGCCGCGCGCGTCTGCACCTCGTTAATTTTTTGCAAAGGATTCTCGCGACGGCACACGCGCAAGGGCGTTCGACAGATTTCGACATGCGCGCGCGAAGCCCGTTTGGTAGCATGTTGTGAGAATCTTGAAAAACCAATGGTTTTCTGAAGATTTCGCAAGAGCTCGCGCGTAAGCTTTTTTAGCACATCAGTGTTACGAAACCCTGTGTTTTTGTATGTTTTTTGGAAACTCGATTGCGAAATCCTTCCGGCACCGAAAGTTTTTGAAAGATTTCGGCATGCGCGCGCGGCGACGCGCGCGTGTGCACTTCGTCCCGTTTTTTTGCAAGGGATTCGTGAACAAGTGTTATGTTAGAACAAAAATGTCACCGCATAGTGTTTTTTACAAAGGAACCTCAGGGGGGATACCGGCCCCCCTGGGATAGTGCAAATTCATATTTAGGATGGACATGTGGTCATAATCATATTTGATTTACATACCCGAACGGTGAACCGATAACGCCGGGGGGGGTAGATCCTATTTTGTTTTTAGAAAGGAGACCTCAATGGCCGAACTTGAAGTTGTCAACTCCACTGCTCGCGCAATCATCCCACCCACCCGCCCGCAACTTGGTTTGCAAAACCCATGCGGGACCAAGCACAAATATCGCTCCGGGGTCGTCTTGGAGCCCTCGGGGGCATCTCAAAAGAGCCCCAAGAAGGCCAGAGGAGCAAGACGGCCGACGACGACGACGACGACGACGGCGGCGACGACGACGACGCCGACGCCGAAGTCGACGACGACGAAGACGACTACGCCGACGCCGACGCCGACGACGAAGTCGACGACGACGTCGCCAACGAAGACGACGACGAGGGAGGAGGGAGGACGACGACGGCGACAACGACGACAACGACGA
Organism: Prorocentrum cordatum; assembly: GCA_963575745.1. Lineage (NCBI taxonomy): Eukaryota > Dinophyceae > Prorocentrales > Prorocentraceae > Prorocentrum > Prorocentrum cordatum. Next base: position 102,018 of record CAUYUJ010013847.1, on the reverse strand, counting down.
CAACGAGGGAGGAGGGAGGACGGCGACGACGCGAACGACGAAGAAGGAAGGACGGCGACGCCGACGACGACAACGACGAGGGAGGAGGGAGAACGACGACGAGACGACGACGACAACGACGACGACGACGACGGCGACGAAATAGAAGGGACGACGACGAGACGCCGACGACGGACGACGACGACGACGGAAACGACCACGAAGCCAAAGAGGACGACGACGACGAACACGACGAAAGACACAGAAACGACGTAGGCGACGACGACGACGACGCGGGAGGAGGGAGGACGGCGACGACGACGACGACGACGCAAGAGCGCGCGCGCACGCTTTTGTTGAAAATCCGTGTTGCGAAACCTTCGGTTTTTGTAGGTTTTTTGGACACACGACTTTAAAATCCTTCCGAAACCGATGGGTTTTAAAGGTTTTCGGCATACGCCCGCGACGACGCGCGCGTATTCACAAGATTCTCGCGACGTCACACGCGACGTCACAGATGTTTCGGCATACGTCCCATTTTTTACACAAGATTCTCGCGACGGCACACGCGCAAGGGCGTTCGACAGATTTCGACATGCGCGCGCGCGAAGCACGTTTGGTAGCATGTTGTGAAAATCTTCAACAACCTATGGTTTTCTTAAGATTTCGCAAGCGCTCGCGCGGAAGCTTTTTTAGCAAAGCAGTGTTGCGTAACCCTGTTTTTTGTATGTTTTTTGGGAAACTCGATTGCGAAATCCTTCCGGCACCGAAGGTTTTTGAAGGATTTCGGCATGCGCGCGCGGCGACGCGCGCGTGCGCACTTCGTCCCATTTTCTGCAAAGGATTCGTGAAACAAGTGTTATGTTAGAACAAAAATGTTACCGCATAGTGTTTTTAAGAAGGGAACCTCAAGGGGGGGAACCCGGTTGGCCTGGGACATTGTGATTTCATATTTAGGATGGACATCTGGTCATAATCATATGTGATTTACATACCCGAAAAGGGTTACCGATAACGCCAGGGGGGGGGGTAGAGTCTATTTTGTTTCTGGAAAGGAGAATTCACTTTGACTGTCTTAAAACTGTCCTCTCCATTGCTCGTGCAAACATCCCGCCCTTCCCACCCGCAACTTGGTCGCAAGACCTCTTAATACCATGACGGTAGGTACCAAGTTGCACTTGGCAACGACACCGACGCCGACGACGACAGCGACAACGACGACGACGACGCCGACGACGACTACGACAGCACCCATGACGACTCCGACGACTCCGACGACTCCGACGACGACGACACCGACAACGACGACGCCGACGACGACGACGACGCCGACGATGACGACGCCGACGACGACGCCGACGACGACGACGCCGACGACGACGCCGACGCCGACGACGACGATGACGACGACGGCGACGACGCCGACGACGACTACGACAGCACCGATGACGACTCCGACGACTCCGACGACTCCGACTACGACGACACCGACAACGACGACGCCGACGACGACGACGCCGACGACGGCGACGCCGACGACGACGCCGACGACGACGACGCCGACGACGACGCCGACGACGGCGACGAGGGAGGATGAGGAGAATGAGCACGACGACGACGACGGACGACGGACGACGAAGAGCACGACGAACGACGACGACTGCCATGACGAGGAGCGAGGGAGGACGCCGACGCCGACGCCGACGACGAGGGAGCAGGGACGACGACGACGACGACGGCGATGAGGGACGACGACGACGACGGACGACGACGAGGGGGTGGAGAGCTCGGGCGAACATGACGTGAGTCGAGAGCTTCTGGACGCCGACGATGACGACGAGGGAGGACGACGACGGGAACGACGACGACGACGGCAACGACGACGACGCCAACGACGACGACGACGGCGACGCCGACGACGACGACGTCGACGATAAGGATTTCGGCATCCGCGCGCTGCGGCCGCGCGCATGTGCCCCGCATGGTTTTTTGTTACAAGGGATTGCGGCCCTGGCAAGCGCACGACCGATGTTAAAGGAGTTCGACGCGCGCGCAAAAGCTGTTCGCATGACCGACATATTGTTTTTATTGTTCGGAGCGCGCGCGCGCGGGTAGACATGTGGATGTTTTTTTCCGCATTTTTCGAGGAAGCATGGTGTGATTCGTGCGATGTCATGGAGCTCCGTCTTGAGATGGTTGAAAACACAGTGTGTTTGGACTGATTTCGACATGCGCGCGCGGCGGCCAAGTACATGTGCCCCGCATTGTATTTTTCAGAGGGGAGTGTGGCCCTGGCAGGCGCGCGACCGTTGTTGAATAAGATCGACGTGCGCGCAAACGTTGCCCAAGAAGCCCGAATTGACAGGAATGTTGAACAACCATTGTTTTTTCTAGGGTTCGGCAAGAGCGCGCGGGCAGAATTTTCTATAATTTTTGGGTGAGACAATCGTTTTCAAAGGTTTTGCTGAAACGGGCTGTTGGAATTGTTGAAGGCACAGTGTGTTTGGAAGGATTTCGACATGCGCGCGCAGCGGCCGCGCGTGTGCCCCGCATGGTATTCTCCAAATAGGCTTGTCCTATAGGAGTTCTAACGCAAACCCTACACATTGGTCCGCTGCCCCCCCCCTAACTCCTGTGCCCCCTCCCTAATTCCCATGGCTATGGCTATGTCTATGCCTGTGCCTCCCCCGAACTCCTATGCCTATGCCTATGCTATGCACCACCTTTGAGCGCTCCTATGCGTATGCCTGTGCACCACCTCTGAGCGCTCCTCCGCCGATGCCTATGCCTGCTTGCTTACTTGCTTGCACGCTCGCTTGCTTGCTTGCGTGCTTGCTTGCTTGCTGAGTTGCGGATTGCAAACATGCTTGGTTCCTCTGGTTCCTTGATTTGAGTCGCCCAATCTATTTGAAGTCAACGCTTGCTGATATTGTTTTACAAGGGATTTGTGAACAAGTGCTATGTTTGAGCAAGAAATGACACCACACATTTTTTGCAGAATAGCCGAGGGGGGACCGATACCGGCCTGGCTGGGATAATAGGAATTCACACGTATGATGGTCATTTGGGTCAAACTCACATGTGCTTTGCATACTGGGGAGTCGATCGCTCGGGGGGGCGAGGGTGGTAGAGCCTATCTCCTTTTTAGAAAAGTGCAATCCATGTGGTGCAACCCACTCTGCTGAACTTGAAGTCGTCATCTCTACTGCTCGCGCAAACATCCCACACACCCACCCGCAACTTGGTTTGCAAAACCTGTTCAGACCGACTACGACGACACCGACGACAACGACTAGGACGACACTGACGACGTCTCCGACGACTTCGACGACGACAACGACGCCGACGCCGACGCCGACGAAGACGACGACGACGACGCCAACGAAGGCGACGACGAGGGAGGAGGAAGGACGACGACGGCGACAACGACGACAACGACGACAACGACGAGGGAGGAGGGAGGACGGCGACGACGCGAACGACGAAGAAGGAGGAAGGACGGCAACGCCGACGACGACAACGACGAGGGAGGAGGGAAGACGACGACGACGACAACGACGACGACGACGACGACGGCGACGAAATAGGAGGGACGACGACGAGACGCCGACGACGGACAACGACGAAAAGGGAGGAGGAAGGACGACCACGGCGACAACGACGACGGAAACGACCACGACGCCAAAGAGGACGACGACGACGACGAACACGAGTTAAGACAGAGGACGACGCAGGCGACGACGACGACGACGCGGGAGGAGGGAGGACGGCGACGACGACGACGACGACGACGCAAGAGCGCGCGCGCACGCTTTTGTTGAACATCCGTGTTGCGAAACGTTCGGTTTTTGTAGGTTTTTTGGACACACGACTTTGAAATCCTTCCGAAACCGATGGATTTTAGGGGTTTTCGGCATACGCCCGCGACGACGCGCGCGTCTGCACTTCGTTCCATGTTTTGCAACATATTTTCGCGACGGCACACGCGCAAGGGCGTTCGACAAATTTCGACAAGCGCGCGGCACGTTTGGTAGCATTTTGTGAAAATCTTCAACAACCCATGGTTTTCTTAAGATTTCGCAAGAGCTCACGCGGAAGCTTTTTTAGCAAATCAACGTTGCGAAACCATGTGTGTATGTATGTTTTTTTTTGAACTCGATTGCGAAATCCTTCCGGCACCGCAAGTTTTTGAAGGATTTCGGCATGCGCGCGCGACGACGCGCGCGTGCGCACTTCGTCCCATTTTCTGCTAAGGATTCGCGAACAAAGTGTTATGTTAGAACAACAAATATTACCGCATAGTGCTTTTTACAAGGGAACCTCAGGGGGGGAACCTGGTTTGGCTGGGATGGTACGATTTCATATTTAAGATGGACGAATGTGCAGAATATTTATGAAATCGTATTACCCCAAGGGGAACCGATAAGTCCAGGGGGGGGGGTAGAATCTATTAACCTGTTAGAAAGGGGAACGCGTTTCGACTCGAAATAAATTGTTCACTCCACTGCTCGCGCACACATCCTACCAATCCACCCGCAAGTTGGTTTGCACACCTCATGCGGCGGCGGCGATTGCGATGAGTGCTCGGCGCTGGCTGGTGCATCTCTGCGACCGCGCCCGCCTGCGCATGCGCGCGCGCAGCGGCCAACTGGAATGTCGCGACCGACGCGGCCGCGGTGGTGCTGACCGATCGACGCATCCCAGCGGGCACTTGCGTGCGAGTCGGCGACGTGGGCGGGTGCGGTATCATGGTAACGTCGATTATTGTAGACACGATGATGATAGTAACGATGTTGGTGACGATGCTGACAGCGACGACGGCGCGGCCAGTGACGGCGCCGATGTCGATCACGCCGGTGACGATGACGGCGTCTTTGCGTCGGTAGATGCGCACGCATGATATCATTTGACACGGACCGTGCCGCCCCCAACACGCGCGCAAGGGCGTTCGAAAGATGTCGACATGCGCACGCGGGAAGTCCGTTTGGTAACAGTTTACGCACATGTTGACAAACTTGTGGTTTTTTTTTTTTCAAGAATTCGCAAGAGCCAGAGCACGCTTTTCTGGGAAATCCGTGTTACGAAACCTTTGTATACATAGACATATATATATGTATATATATATATACATATGTTTGTTGGGAACTCGATTTTGGAGTCCTTCCGAAACCGCAGCTTCTTTAGACAAAGAGGGATTTCGGCATGCGCGCGCGACGGCGCGCGCGTGCGCTTCGCCATTTTTTCTTGCAGGGGATTCTCGCGACCGCACGCGCGCAAGGTCGTTCGAACGATTGCGACACGGTCGCGCGCGGAGCCCGCTTGGTAGCAATTTATGCACATGTTGACCAGCTCGCGGCTCCTTTCCTTAAGAATTCGCAAGAGCGCGCGTGCGTGATGTCGTTGAAAATCAGCGTTGCGAAATCCTCCGCGCGCGACGACGCGCGCGCGCTTCGTCCTGTTTCTGCAAAAAGGATTGTTGACAACATCTGCTTTTTGATAAACGAGTGCGCGCGCGAAATATATTTTGCAGAGTTCGCATGTAGGATGGGCAATGGGGCAGAATCAAATGCACATTGGAATGCAAAAAAATGAAACCTATTTCCTCTTTAGGAAGGAGAATTCACTCACCGAGCTTGAAGTTGCCAGCTCCACTGCTCGCGCAGTCATCCCGCCCGCCCACCCACAACTTGGTTTGAAAAAGCCCATGCGGGAGCGATTGTGATGAGCGCGTGGCGTTGGCTGGTGCACCTCTGCGGCCGCGCTGGCCGGCGCGTGCTCGCGCGCGCAGCGGCCGGCTAGATTGGCGCGACCGGCGCGAGCGCGGTGGCGCTGACCGCTCGGCGTATCCCAGCGAGGCATTTGAATGCGAGTCGGCGGCTTGGGCGGGCGTGGTATCATGGCAACGTCGACGACGGTAGACGCGATGATGATAGTGGCGATGCTGGTGGCGGTGCTGACAGCGACGGCGGGGCAGCCAGTGGCGGCGCCGATGCTGATCGCGCCGACGACGATGACGGCGTCTTCGCGTCGGCGATGAAGACTTTGGAAGGAATTCGAAAAGCGCGCGGCAGACGCGGGAGAGTGGCTCGCGTGGTATTATTGCGCGCGGATCATGCCGCCCCAGCGCGCGCGCAAGGGCGTTCGAACGATTTCGACATGCGGGCGCGCGAAGCCCGTTTGGTAGCATTACGTGAAAACATATTAGAATCATGTTTTAAATATAAGAAAGAATTCACAAGAACGCGCGCGCACTTTTCTTGAGAATCCGCGTTCCGAAACCATTTTTTGTGGGGGGCTCGATTTTGGAACCCTTTCGAAACCGAGGATTTTGGAAGGATTTCGGCACGCGCGCGAGACGCGCGCGCGTGCACTTCGCCTCATTTTTTTGACGGGTTCTTCACAACTTAAGATTTTTGAGAAGCGAGTGAGCGCGCATAATCTTTTTTGCTAGGGAACCGAAGGGGAAACGATGCCGGCCTGGCTGGGATAATCTGAAGCCAAAGGTAAGATCAACATTGGGCGAGAATCGTATGTGTTTTGCAAAGGTTCCCGGGGTAGTAATGAGTCTGGGGTGGGTGGTGGTGGTGGTGGTGGTGGTGGTGGTAGAATCTATCCTTTTAAAGGGGACTCTATGTGGTGCAACTCGCTGGCCGAACTTGCAGTTGTCAACTCCACTGCTCGCGCTGTCATCGCGCGCGTCCCCCCGCGACTTGGTTTGCAAAACCCACTTGGAAGCGATTGCGATGAGAGCTCGGCATTGGCTGGTGCATCTCTGCGGCCCCGCGTGGTATTTCTACAAAGGGTTGTGGCCCTGGCGGGCGCGCGGCCGATGTTGAAGGCGTTCGACGCGCGCGCATGAATTGCTCGCGTGATAGAAATGTTGAAAACCATTGGTTCTGTAGAATTTTGAGAGCGCGCGGGTAGATGATGTTGTAAGCATGTTTTCGCGGATGCATGGTGCGACTCGCGTTGATTTCATGGAGCTCGGATTTGAAATTGTCGTAGCCGCGATGCGTTTGCGGCGGAAGCGCGCGCGCCCCGAAATAAAAACTTTCATTTCGCATAGAGAAAAATATCAAGCAACCGCAACAAATAACAAACAAACTACACAATCAAAAAATGCGGCCCCGGCGGGCGCGCGACGACCGCTGTTGCGCGAGATCGATGCGCGCGCGCGAGATTTGACAGGAATATTGAAAACAAGAAACTTGGTTTTTGAAGGATTCGGCAAGAGCGCGCGGGCACATGTATTATTTTTTGGGTGCGGCTTGTGTTTTTTTTTTGCGCTTGCTTTTGTTTATTGTTTTTTGGTATATATATATATATATATATCAATGGGTTTCGTGGGGCGGGATGCTGACATCGTTGGAAACGCAATGTGTCTGGCAGGACTTCGACGTGCGCGCGCGCTGCGGCCCCGCGCGTGCCCCGCCTTTGTATCTATACATACATATATATATATATATGCATATATATATATATATATGTATGTATATAGTTATATGTATATACATATATGTATGTATGTATGTGTATATATATGTTTATTCATTTGATGTAGATATAAGCGGATTTGTGCAAACGTGTTAGGCTAGAACAAAAACTGTCAACATGTTTTATGCCAAGGGGCCGAGGGGAGGCCGATCCGGGCTTGGCTGGTGTAGTAAATTCGCAGGTCGGATGGCCCATGGGTCAGAATCATCATATATATATGTATGTGTATTATATATACATACATATAAACACATATATACACATATGTATGTATATATATATGTATATATATATATGTTCATATACATATATATATATATATATATACAAGCTCTGGGGGGATCGATACGTCTGGGTGCGTGGGGGCGGTAGAACCTATATCTTTTTTTTTTTTCTGCGAAGGAGAATCTGCGTGGTGCAATTTAGGTTTTTCCGCATTGTGTTGCCCGCTCCACTGCTCGCTCAAAAAACACACCGACCCATCTGCAACTTGGTTTGCAAACCTCATGCGGCGGCGATTGCGATGAGTGCTTGGCGCTGGCTGAAGTCATTGGAGAGAATTCGAAATGCGCGCGCGGCAGACGCGCGAGAGTGGCTCGCATGGTATTCTTTGAAACGGATCGTGCCACCCCAGCACGCGCGCAAAGGGCGTTCGAACCATTTCGACATGCGCGCCCGCGGGAAGCCCGTTTGGTAGCATTCAAAAAAAGTTGAACAACTTCTGATAATATTTTTTCTGGGAAATGTTGAGGATTTGTGGTTGAACACCCGTGTTGCAAAACTTTTATATATATATTATATTATATTATATTATATATATATGGACACTCGATTTTGAAATCCTTTCGGAACCCAAGGTGTCTGAGGGATTTCGGTATGTGCGCGCGACGACGCGCGCGTGTGCACTTCGTCCCGTTTTTTGCAAGGGATTCTTGCTTGATCACTTATGACTTTGGATGAACGAAGGGTGCGAGCATACAATTTTTTTGCAGAGGATGGCGGGGGGGGGCGATACCGGCCCCCTTGGGATGGTGTAAGTTCATATTTAGGATGGGCGCTGGGACAGAATCGTATGTAAATTCCAATACGAAAAATGAATCTTGAACCCTGGGGGGGGGAGGGTGGTAAAACCTTTCCTTTTTAGAAAGGAGAATCTGCGAAGTGCAACGGATTTTAACAAACGGATTGGCACATCCCGTGCTCTTGCAAACATAAAACGACGCGAAGATCGGGACAAAATCGGATCGGGATAACTCGAAGTCTCTGAGAATCGGCGGGCTTGGAGGATGTATTGGGCGCCGCGGCCGCTCCAAAGCGTTCCGGAACGCTCTGAGAGCGCTCCGGAACGCTCTGGAGCGATTTATCCCGATCCTAGCCCTGTTTTAAAACATCCGACCCACCCACCCGTAACTTGGTTTGCAAAACCCACAAAATGGCGATTGCGATGCACGCTCGGCGTTGGCTGGTGCGTCTCTGTGGCCGCGCCAAACCAAGCACGCGCGCGCAGCGTCCGGCTGGTTTGGCGCGACCGACGCGGCCGCGGTGGCGCTGATCGTTGGGCACATGCCAGCGGGCAATTCATTGCGAGCCGGCGACTTGGGCGGGCGCGGCATCATGGCAAGTCGACAACGGTAGACGTTGCGGGCGAGTCTCCAACGACTTCGGCGACGACGACAACGACGACGACGACAACACTGATGACGACGACGACGCCGACGCTGCCGACGACGACGACGATGACAACGCCGACGACGACCCCGCCGCCGACGACGACGACGACGGCGACGACGACGACGGCGACGACGACGACGGCGACGACGGAGACGACGACGACGAGGGAGGACGGAGGACGACGATGGCGACGACGGCAACGACGAGGGAGGAGGTAAGACGACGACGACGACGACGACGACGGCGACGAAATATGAGGGACAACGACGAAACGCCGACGAAGACGACGAGGGAGGAAGGACGACCACGGCGACAACGACGACAGAAATGACGACGACGCCAAGACGACGACGAGGAAAGACAGAGGACGACGACGGCGACGACGACGAGGGAGGAGGGAGGACGGCAACGACGACGACGACGCAAGAGTGCGCGCGCTTTTGTTGAAGATTCGTGTTGCGCAACCTTGTGTGTTTGTATGTATTTTGGACACACGATTTTACAATCCTTCCGAAACCGAAGGTCTTGTTGAAAGATTTCGGCATGCGCGAGCGACGACGCGCGCGTGTGCACTTCGTCGTACTTTTGCGGAGGATTCTCGCGACGGCACGCGCGCAAGGGTGTTCGACAGATTTCGACATGCGCGCGCGAAGCCAGTTTTTTGATTGTGGATTAAACAACCAATGGTTTTCTCTAAATTTCGCAAGAGCGCGCGCGCAAGCTTTTTTAGACCATCAGTGTTGCGAACCCCCACGTTGTTGTATGTTTTGTTGGAATCTCGATTTTGAAATCCTTCCGAACCCGAAGGTCTTTGAAGGATTTCGGCATGCGCGCGCGACGACGCGCGCGTGTGCACTTCGTCCTATGTTTGCAAGGGATTCTTGAACACTTATGGTTTTTGATGAACGAAAGTGCGCGCATATAATATTTTGCTGAGGATGGCAGGGGGGGAGATACCGGTTTGGCTGGGATAGTACGAATTCATATTTCGGATGGGCGCTGGGGCAGAATCGTATGTAAATTGCAATACGAAAAAGGTGAATATTTAACCCCGGGGGGGGTAGAGTTTATTTTTTTAGAACAAGGAATATATGCAATGCAGTCTATGCGGTGAAATCTATGTTGTGCAAGCTATGTGGTACAATCTATGCGACGGCGACGGCGGCGACGGCGACGGCGGCGACGGGCGGCACCGCCTGCAAAAGCCGCCACTCGCCCCGAGCGGCGGCGACGGCGACGGCGACGGCGACGGCGACGGCGGCGACGGGCGGCACGGCGCCGAAAAGCCGGCACTGGTCCCCAGCTGGTTAAGACAAGTAAGAACCTCTCAGTGCAAGCACTGTTTAGTGAAAGAAGGCCATACACATAAACTTTTGGCGCTCCGCTCGGATTTCTTGGATCTGCGCTGGACCCCCTTCCCTGGCGCGGATCCAAGAAATCCGCGCGAAGCGCCAAACATTTTATCTTTATGGCATCTCTTCGAATGCAGCCAGAGCCCGGGCGAGAGCACCATTCCCAATCACGGATGTTGCTGGCTACCGGGCGAGCTCCCATGGCCCCCGCAGGAGAGGAGGAGGCAAGCCGCGCGGCGCACCTACGCCGCCGCCCGCGCCTCCAGGCGCGCCACGGCTGCCGACAGCTCCTCCTGCGACGCGCGCAGGCAGAAGGGGGGAGACTTGCCATCGCTCGGATGTCCATTCCCCGTGCACTTTCAGCTCTCGTACATGCTGTTCCTGCTCGGCGATCCAGGATGCTTCTCGGTGGTTCTCGCCGCGAAAAAACGCTCACGTCCGAGCGATGCCAAGGAGAGGCAACCATTGATAAAAGAAGGAAGCGGAATGAACATAAACTTTTGGAGGTCCGCGCAGCAAACATCAAATATCGTGGATCGGCGCTGGGCCACCACGCGCCAGGGGCGGGAGGCGCCGGAGGCCCCGCGCGCCGACTGGGAACAATCCGCGTGGAGCTGCGGCAGTGTAGGATTCTGCTAACCTGTCCTTCGACTTCACGATGCAAAGCAAACGCAGAGACCGAATTTATATACAGTCGACTCGTACAATAAGGATGCGCGATAAGGACGCAAGGGCTTTGGAAGGCCATGTCGACACTTTCCGAACGGGGCACGGCCGGCGAAAGCGGCCAAGGAGTGGGCGGAAGGGAAAGGATGCAAGGGTAGCCTTGAAAAATTATTCACCATTACTATGCGGGTTGACTGCAGATGTATCTGGAAGAATGTGGCGTACGATAAATACTGTCTTTGTATCCTCAGTCGGGTGCCACAGCGCTTTTGCCCCTCAGTCGTTGTCTCCGTCCACAAGAGAAGCTCCACGTGTTGGCCACTTCCCTCGTAATGCCGCCGCTCGAGCTGGACGCCAGGGCCTGAGCCTCCTGGAGGCCAACCTGGCGAGCACCTGCGACTTCTGTCAACGAATCGACGATTAATTGTGTCTGTGTGTTTTTCCCCTCCTGAACATCTCTCGCCCAAGATAGCTCGAGTACTCCCCAAGAGACTCCCGGAGTACCCGCAGGATGCAGCCCGGAAACCACCCAGGAGGCCCCCAAGAGCCTTCCAAGAGGTCTCCATGAGGGCTCTGGCCAGCGACCCTGGCACGGTGTTGGCATGGGCCGATACCTCAAATATCCGCTGCCCGTTGTGGGTTCACCACGAGGATGCCTGGCGTGCCGACTTTTCCACGTCTTTGGATCCTCTCTAGAGGTCCCCCCAAGCCATTCGGCCAATGCCGCCCTGCGCCACCTGCGGAAACCGTCATCCACACTCCACACGTGCGTCCAAGACGGCAGAAGAAGACTTCGAGAGGATCCAGCGACGGACGAGGAGGCCATCAAGGCGGCCCAAGCGGGCTCCAAGACGTCCGAAGAGGAGGCTCCATTAGGACAGGACCGCCGAGAGGCCCCCAAGACGCTACAATTGCTTTAACTATCTATCTTGATGTAGTCGCTTCGCTCATAGTCCGTATCGTGCCATCGCTAACGTTTGCCTGCGCGTTCGTGGCCCATGCGGTGTTGCTTGGCGGTGGTATTTTTCAGGAGGCGTCGCGGCAGTAGGCATGGAGGTGAAGCAGTCGCTTTGGACCTTGTCGTGGGGGTTCTGGCCTCTTCTGTCCAACCGACATGCCTGGGTTTTGGGTCAGAGTCCTCAGGGATGCTTCTTGGGGTCTCTTCGGAGCGCTTTCGGGGGCTTCTGGGTGACAGTTTTGGGGACTCTGTGGAGCGTCTTGGGAGCCTCTTGGGAACCTCTTTGGGGCCCTTGGGGCTTCTTGGGGGCCTCTTGGGGAGCCCTTGGGACCTTCTGGGGGCCCGACAACTGCCCGAAGGCCAGAAACGGCACAACATATCCGCAATGATTTTGTCCAAATGTTGGAAATTTGGGCCATTCCTCGAAAACCGGCCCCCAAAATCGCCCTGGGGTGCGTTCTGGCTAGAACTTTTAAAGAAGTCCAGCCGCAGCCACATCGGCGCCCCAAGAACCCCCCAAAAGGCTCAAAGAGGGTCAAACAATTTGGATCCCGATCCTCCCCCCGCTCTTCGATCCTCTCCCGATGCCTGGGAACACAGCTAACCTCTGGCCTTGGCTGATCTGCGCAGCGGCCTGGGGCAACCCTCTCGTGAGCGTTTTCTTATTCGGCGTTTCGACATTGGGCGGTTGCAAACAGTGCGTCGTATGGGGGGAGACTCCACGTGCTCGAAACATGCGCCCAAAGCAGCCAAGATCTACTCCGTGTGGGGTGGGGTGCGAGGGCCCACGCCAATCGGCAAAACAATGAATAACAAAAACAATAACCTCCTCCCTTTTACAGCAAGGGGAACGACAGAGCCGGACAGGCTCAGAGCGATGCATCGCCGATAGATCGGCGGTAGGCCCCGACAGCAAATCCGTACGCTTCTGGGCGGAGCGGGCTATCATGCCTTTATCGGCGATGAATTGGCGATCGGGGGTCGATGGACACTCCCCCCCGAGCCCATCCCCCCTAACGTTGCCTCCTGGTTTTCGGATCACTCGGCTCTCCGCCGTCCGTTCGGGACGATCTGGCCACCCCTGGAACGCTCCTCGCACGGCGCAGCCGCTGGAAGGTATCTCGAGGCTGAGAAAACCGTAGATAACCCACGAAAGCATCCGACGACCTCGAAACTCGAGCCCCTGCGCCTATCCCTCCCCGCGCTGCCCCTGACCCTCTTCCGGGGCCGACGCGAAGGGCGCGCGTGGCGGTCTTGGCGGTGCCACACGCGCTCGATACAGATCTCGTGGTCCCGCATGTGCAGGACCACCTGGTTGCGCCAGGGCACGGCTGCGAGCACAGCGCTGCTGGCAGCGCCGTCGTCTTGAAAGTCTCGAGCGCTGCTCGTGGAGGCTCTCGTCGCCACGGCTGACCGCGGCCCGTAAAGCTGACCGGCGTGGAAGAGTCGATAGACTATTTAGCGGCCCTCGTTCCTGCAGCACATGCTGAAGTTTAGGAAGTCTGGGGGATCCTCGTAAACTCTTGCAACGTATCATTAACATGATCTTGATCATTATCATGACCTTTTACTCCCCTGCAAAGACCATTATCCCGGCAAAGCAACCTAACAGCGATGTGTAGGAGCATATCTGGAAGCATTCCCCTTGAGATTCAGATGAGAATCCAGTTGTAGAATTCTGCTATTCTCGCAGTCGTAGTCGCATTCGCGATGACAGTCGCAGTGGCAACGGCAGTCGCAGTCACAGCCTCAGCCTCAGCCTGCCTCAGCCTCAGCCTCAGCCTGCCTCAGCCTCAGCCTGCCTCAGCCTCAGCCTCAGCCTGCTTCAGCCTCAGCCTCAGTCTGCCTTCAGCCTCGGCCTCAGCCTCAGCCTGCCTCAGCCTCAGCCTGCATCAGCCTCAGCCTCAGCCTCAGCCTGCCTCAGCATCAGCCTGCCTCAGCCTCTCAGCCTCCTCTGCCTCAGCCTCAGCCTGCCTCAGCCTCAGCCTCAGCCTGCTCAGCCTCAGCCTCAGCCTCAGCCCTGTCAGCCTCTCAGCCTCAGCCTGCCTCAGCCTCAGCCTCAGCCTGCAGCCTCAGCCTCAGCCTCAGCCTCAGCCTTCAGCCTCGCCTCAGCCTCAGCCTCAGCCTCAGCCTCAGCCTCAGCCTCAGCCTCAGCCTCAGCCTCAGCCTCAGCCTCATCAGCCTCAGCCTCAGCCTCAGCCTCAGCCTGCAGCCTCAGCCTCAGCCTCAGCCTCAGCCTCAGCCTCAGCCTCAGCCTCAGCCTCAGCTGCCTTCAGCCTCGGCCTCAGCCTCAGCCTGCCTCAGCCTCAGCCTGCATCAGCCTCAGCCTCAGCCTCAGCCTGCCTCAGCCAGCCTGCAGCCTCAGCCTCAGCCTGCCTCAGCCTCAGCCTCAGCCTGCAGCCTCAGCCTCAGTCTGCCTTCGGCCTCGGCCTCAGCCTCAGCCTGCCTCAGCCTCAGCCTGCCTCAGCCTCAGCATCAGCCTGCCTGAGCATTCAACATGTGGCCTGGGAATGGAGTTCTGGGAACTCGAAGAACACGAAGTGGCCTACAGTTGGCTCCAGGCAGTCAAAGTCATGCCCAAGAATGGAGTTCTGGGAACTCGAAGACCACGAAGTGGCCTACAGTTGGCTCCAGGCATTCAAAATCATGCCCAAGAATGGAGTTCTGGGAACTCGAAGACCAAGAAGTGGCCTACAGTTGGCTCTGGGCATTCAAAATTATGCCCAGGACTGGAGTTCTGGGAACTCGAAGACCACGAAGTGGCCTACGGTTGGCTCCGGGCATTCAAAATCATGCCCAGGAATGGAGTCCTGGGAACTCGAAGACCACGAATTCCGTTACTGTTGGTTAAAAAAGGAGTCCCCGGATTCCCGCGGCACCCGTCTGGCATCTGCCCAGACCCCCCTGGGGAGTCATGATGCTCTCTTTTGAGACCACTAGAAACCTATCAGTCTTCGCTGTTAGGTAACAAGGAGTGGTCTGGGGACGGACCCGTTTTTGAACGGGGCCGCGGGCGAGGCGACGGGAGCGGCAAGGCAGTCTCTTAGAAGGTTTAGGGCGTTTGAGGATGCTTCTCGCAAAGGGGGAGGGCCTCTGAGAAACCCTGTGCATTATGACAAGGCCGTCCCCTTCGCCCAATTCCTCTCTGCGCGCAGCCGGCAGGCAGGCAGACTTGGGAAGAACAATTGGGACGCGACAAAATGTCAGAGGATTGTCGCGCTCGTCAGATATTCTGGAGTCTGATTGCTCCCACCCCGCAGCGTGCCTTCGAGATACCATATCCCACACCGTGGCCATCGGGACAGCCAAGTATGTAGGCCTCCCAGGTGGGGCCAAGGTGGTCGGGGTCGGAGCATCGCACCTCGATGCATCGGTGAGGCGCCGGCGACGCAAGGATGGCGAATACTGGGTTCACGATCGCGCCGCATCGTCGACGCATCCGCGATGTGGCGCGATCCTCCGACCCCAAATGCAGTCATCGTGCTACCATGAGGGGCGGTGAGTGAAGGAGCGAAGGGACATGCCTCTTTTGGGGGTCCTGGGTTGTAAACGCCGCGCCGCGGATAGATCCCGCGCTGGCGCTGGTCGGACCTGCGCACCGCCGCAAAATTCTCCTAATCCCATCGGAATTGGCGCCTGGCGAAAAACGTCGCTACCGGCGGGGGCCACTGCCCGCAGGATCTGCGGTGCGCGTGTGCAGGTGTAGGCGAGGAGGAGGAGGAGGAACAAGGAAGAGGCGGAGGAGGAGGACGAACAAGGAGGAGGAGGAGGAGGAAGAAGGAGGCGGAGGAGGAACAAAGGAGGAGGAGGAGGAGGAGGAGGAGGAGGAGGAGGAGGAGGAGGAGGAGGAGGAGGAGAGGACGAGGAGGAAAAGGAAAGAACACCACAGATGAATGGCAACGTGGCCAGATATGACGAAAGCAAGACGGGCTGCCGACACAACGCCTGGCTTCGAACTCAGGCTCGGAGGTAACGGGGGCTCCGCGGTTGGATGTGACGAGGCGGTCCCGACGGGTGGTGGTAGGAGGAAGAGGAAGAGGAAACGGAGCGGACGGAAGAGGAGACGAAGGAGGAGGCGGAGGAGGAGGGGGAATGATGTGTATGGGAAACGAAATTTGAACGAGGACATTCGTGATGTTGGAATCCCACCAGCCCTCTGGGCGTCGGTGGTTTAGAACGTTTCCCCGTCGGGGAGGGGTTTACCCCTCCCCCTACCCGCTCCCCGTGGACCTGGACGGGGGGGGCCGCGAGCGGTCAGGGCGTCCAAAACGGCCTCGGCGAGGAAACCACAATCATTCCCCATATCCTAAGGATTGGGGTTCTTGTTATTACTCTGACGCCTCCCACTCCTCCTCCTCCTTCTTCCTCCCGCTCGCGCCTCCCTCCTCCCAATGATAATCACCAGATAAGACAAGACAATATAATATACTACAAGATAAGATAAGATAGCACAAGATATGATAAGAAGAGATTTCAAGGTAAGATAAGATAAGTTAAGCTCACACTCGCACTCTCTCATGATCACAAAACGCTGCCAGGGGCATCATTTGGAAGCCCCAAGGGGGAGCCACCCTGGCTGATCTCACGAGCCCGTTCGCGCCGATTTTGGTGGGACGTCTCAGCTAGAATTGCCGTTTGGCGCCCCCAACATGTATCTCTTGAGAGCCTCATGGTCACAAAACGCTGCCAGGGGCATCATTTGGGAGCCCCAAGGGGGAGCCACCCTGGCTGATCTCACGAGCCCGTTCGCGCCGATTTTGGTGGGACGTCTCAGCTAGAATTGCCGTTTGGCGCCCCCAACATGTATCTCTTGAGAGCCTCATGGTCACAAAACGCTGCCAGGGGCATCATTTGGGAGCCCCAAGGGGGAGCCACCCTGGCTGATCTCACGAGCCCGTTCGCGCCGATTTTGGTGGGACGTCTCAGCTAGAATTGCCGTTTGGCGCCCCCAACATGTATCTCTTGAGAGCCTCATGGTCGCAAAACGCTGCCAGGGGCATCATTTGGGAGCCCCAAGGGGGAGCCACCCTGGCTGATCTCACGAGCCCGTTCGCGCCGATTTTGGTGGGACGTCTCAGCTAGAATTGCCGTTTGGCGCCCCCAACATGTATCTCTTGAGAGCCTCATGGTCGCAAAACGCTGCCAGGGGCATCATTTGGGAGCCCCAAGGGGGAGCCACCCTGGCTGATCTCACGAGCCCGTTCGCGCCGATTTTGGTGGGACGTCTCAGCTAGAATTGCCGTTTGGCGCCCCCAACATGTATCTCTTGAGAGCCTCATGGTCACAAAACGCTGCCAGGGGCATCATTTGGGAGCCCCAAGGGGGAGCCACCCTGGCTGATCTCACGAGCCCGTTCGCGCCGATTTTGGTGGGACGCCTCAGCTAGAATTGCCGTTTGGCCTCCCCAACATGTATCTCTTGAGAGCCTCATGGTCACAAAACGCTGCCAGGGGCATCACTTGGGAGCCCCAAGGGGGAGCCACCCTGGCTGATCTCACGAGCCCGTGACGAGAGAGAGAGAGAGAGAGAGAGAGAGAGAGAGAGAGAGAGAGAGAGAGAGAGAGAGAAAAAGAGAGAGAGAGCGAGAGAGAGAGCAAGAGAGAGAGAGAGAGAGAGGAAGCGAGAGAGAGGGAGAGGAGAGAGAGAGAGAGAGAGAGAGAGAGGATAGATCTATATATATAGAGAGAGAGAGAGAGAGAGAGTAGATTGAGAGAGAAGAGAGAGAGAGATGAGAGAGAGCGTGAGAGAACGAGAGAGAGAGAGAGAGAGAAGAGAGAACGAGAGAGAGAGAGAGAGAGAGGTGGAGTGAGAGAGGAGACAGGCGCGCGGATGAGAAAGAGAGAGAGAAGAGAGAGAGAGAGAGGAGAGAGAGAGGGAGGAGAGGAGAGGAGGAGAGAGAGAGAGAGAGGTGAGGAGAGAGAGAAGAAGAGAGAGAAGAGAGAAGAGAGAGAAGAGCGATAGAGAGAGAAAGAGAGATTAGAGATAGAAGAGAGAGACGAGAGAGAAGAGAGAGAGGAGAGAGAGAGAGAGAGGGAAGAAGGAGGAGAGAGAGAGAGAGAGAGAGAGCGGAGAGAGAGAGAGAGGAGAGAGAGGAGAGAGAGAGAGAGAGAGAGAGAGAGAGAGAGAAAGTGGAGAGAGAGGGGGGGGGGATAGAGAGAGAGAGAGAAGAGAGAGAGAGAGAGAGAGAGAGAGAGAGAGAGAGAGAGAGAGAGAGAGAGAGAGAGAGAGAGAGAGAGAGAGAGAGAGAGACCGGACAAGTAGGCGGACCAGGGTCCGTCCGCGAGGCGCACTGCGGTGCGACAACCCGCCAAACACTATTTGCGGCGGTGCAGCCTTGAGATACGAGGGCGGGCAACAAACCCCCTCCCCCGGCGCAATGCGACTGACGCTACAGACGGCGGACAGACAGTGAAGATCTCACGTGTCAGACCGCGTGACGAAGAAGGCCCCAACAAGAAAGGCGACGTGCTGACACGTGGCTAGGCGGCTTGGCAGACCGCCAGTTGGGCGCTTGGCCGCAAAGCGGCGCGCAGGGACGGGGCGCCCCCCGCCCCCGCGCCCTGACGCCGTGGACGCGGGGCCACGCGTGCACACGGGCAGGCAGAATGGCGGAGATTAGCGCGGGGCTCCAGGCGGAGCGCCGCGGAGCGATGACAGCATAGCATGGAGGGTGAGTGGCGGCGCAGCACCATCGGGCGAGGGTGTAAGCAGCTCGGCGAAGGCACGCCCAGCGCGGTGGAGGCGCTGGAGCAGAGGGCCTTGACGGGCTTGAGCAGCGGCAAGGTCGGCGGCGAGAGCAGCACACCTCTGCTGAAGAGCGGCCATAGACTGGGACAGCTCGGCTTCGCGGTCGGTGAGGGGCGGCTGCTCTGTGCCTGCGGCCGCGGGCCTCGTGGCGGGGACGAGGTCATCGGTGCGCCTGGCCAGGTGGTGGACCAGCGCGGTGCGGCGATCCGTGTGCTGGCGGCCGTCGCCCTTGCGAGGCGACTGGAGGGCAACGCGCGGTCCCAGGGCTGAAGCCGCTAGGGCCACGCCCCGTGAGGACGGAGGAGCCGCAGCCTCGCACCCAGCAACAGTAAAAGCGTGGACGGGGTGCGACGGCCTGACTGGCTCAGTGCCCTGCGGGGGGGCTGGAGCCGCCCCCGCGGGCTGGCGCTGGTGGGGGGACGGGGTGGGTGGCACGGGGGGACCAATCATGATGCCGTGCGAGGGCTCGGAGGTCGGCCGCGTGGTCGGGTGGCGTCTCGATGAAGCGGGATCGTCGGCAGCGTGGGGTGTCGGCGGGGCGTCGTCTATGCTGCCACTCAATCCGAGGGGATCATAAAGGTCCTCGTCGGCGTCTTGACGGTGAGCGACGTCATCATGTGGGTGCGATGTCGCTCTCGGTGGCGGAGTCGAGGTGGGCGTCGTGCGGATGCCCGACGGGGCAGGGTTGGCGCTGGCTGGCCCGTCGTCCAGGAAGTCTAGTCCCCCGCCGAAGCCGAACGGGTCGTCCTCCTGTTCGTCGTACATCGCCCGTTGTGCCTCGGCCCAGAGCTCGTCAGGGTTCTGCGGGATGTCTGGTCCAGCCGCAGGTGGTGCCTGGTCCGACAGCAGGGGGTTCGGTTCCATTTTGCTGAGTTCCGCTGCTGTAAACCCAGCCCTGCGGTGTGGGAGCGGCAGAGTACGGTGTCTGCGCTCGTAGATAGCGACAGCGACCCCATGAAGCACGGTCGCTTGGCGATGTCGTGTTTTGGCAGCTTCAACAATGTCGTCGGGGAGGTTGTGCGTGCGTGCCGCCGCTGTGGCAAGGGCGTCGGCCTGACGGTTGAACTCCTCCGCGATGGGCCCGATGAGCCCAAGGTCGATGCCCAGGTCTCCCAGGTGGCTGGCGATTTTTTCGACGCGAAACATGTTGGGCTTGGCCATAACACATCGGTGGATCTTTTCCCAGAGCTCCGCGTGCGTGCCCTGCGGCGCTGGATGTCCGTCGATGATGCTTTGGAACCCATCGACCACCGCCTGGTTGTCCACGAAAACGTGCACGGGCCGTTCGGCACATGCCGTAAGGTGGACAATGGCGAGGGTCTCCGCAACCTGGGCGTTCTGCGTTAGGCCGTGAACGCGTGCACTGTAGTTCATGCGGTGATCGATGCCGTAGTAGACGCCGTAACCCGCTCGTGCTAGCAATGGGATGGCTTGGTTGGTGCACGCACCGTCCGTGGCAGCATAGACCCATGTCCAACCAGTGTCGTAGTCAAGGTAGGTGGTGTAGGTGTCCTGGGCTGAAGCCGCAGGATCACCATCAGGGGAGGGCCGCGGAATGGGCTGTGGCAGCGGGTCCCTCGCGAGGTCGGCCTGCAGGTCGAGGAGGGCTGGGTCTTCGTCGAAGAGCCCGCAGTGTCTTGTGTGCGGCGGAAGACGGGCCCACTGGCCGTCACTGCTTAGGGTGGTGAGAGGGAGTCTTTCTCGGGCCCAGCACTTACAGTCGCGGACAGTGTGCTCCTGAGTTTCCTCTTCCTCGTCACAGTAGCGGCACATGGGGCTGGGGTCTGCCGACGTGTTTGATCGGGATCGTCGCTGTTGGGTGTGGTCCCCGCCCGACAGGTAGTTCAGGAGGAGCGCCAGCTGCCAGGCAGTGCATTTGGCTGCTCCTTTAGTTCGCGCGAGCCACGTGCTGGCGAAGAGGTCAAGGCCCTGTCTGACAGAGGCGAGGTAGCCAAGGTCGTGTCGCCGTGGCTTGATCCTCCGCAGAAATGCCCTGCGTTGTGAGGCCCGCAGCATGTGCAGGAAGGCGTTTTGGGGTAAATTCAGCCAGCTGATCGGGCAGCCCCAGTCGTCGTACATGATGCCAAATGTGGGCCAGGTCCATCGGAGCTGCTGGAGCGACTGGACGAGTCGTCCGACGGGTCCTCCACCAAACAGGGTCTGGACGTGGTGTTGGAGGTCTCTGGCGAGCCCGCAGAGTGTAACGTCGCGGTTAACCTGTCGCCGCAGGCACAGGAATGCTTCACGCTGCGTGATGGCGTCGATCTCAAGGGCGTGTCCCGGCACGCACACGGCCATGAGAGTCCAGAACTCGACCCACTTGTTCCCCTTGGGGCGGATAGCCGCCTTGAGGGCGTGGTTGTAGGCAGTCTTGGCTGGGCCTGATGGTGCTTGAATGTCGGTGCCCGTGGTGCAGACGCTGGCAGCCAGGGATCGGGCGTGCCGCGCCTTGATAAGCATCGGCGACGGGAGCTTGCCAATGCGCGGCAGGCGGATAGTCGCCCTCCGTACACGGGCGTCTGCGGTGGCCGTGAGGTTAAGCGCGGCTGGAGCCGGCGCTGCCTCTGCGTTGATGTAACTCCCGACGAGCTTGAAGGAATCGACCACACGTAGGGGGCGATCCGCCAGTGTGAGCTGGGTAACGGCGGCGTGAAGCTCGTCGGTGAGCGCCCACCCTGCCACTTTACCAGGGTGAATGCGTTGACCTGAGAATCGATCAAACTTGGCGGTTTCGTCGAGAGATTTCTGCAGCTCAGAAGCGGTGTGGGTAGTGGAGTTGCTGTCGTCAACGAAGGTAGTGCTGAGTGATCGAGGAACGTATCGGTGCTGCCTCTTTGTCCACACGCACATGAGCAGCTTGATGTCATCCAGGGACCACGAGCTGCCCTGGAGGTGACCGTTTGTCCTGGCCAGGTCCCTGGAGTACGCTCCGTTCATGCGGATATAGCGCTTGTGGTGTCTGTAGAAATTTCGGCGGACAGTAACGATGTCTTGTGGACACCCCGCGTGCAGCGCAAGGTTTAGACAGATGTCCGTGATGAGGTAGTCGAAGCACTTCTGTCGGTCAAGGGCAGCTCCAGCTAAGGGGAGGAGTAAAGTCCTGGCGTGTTCGATGCGCAGGGCGAGAGAGGTGCTGACATCCCCAATGGTGGCTTTGGGAACAGCGCCGAAGCTCGTGGCATGGGTCCATCCTTGCCGCCAGGTCGTGAGGCTACGGTAGGCCGGCGCTTCCCACGCATACATCCACACGGAAAGAACCGAGAGAAGTCGTTGGTCCGTCGGGAGTTCCCCTCGGCCTTTTCGGAGGCACGGGTTTGGCACGTGCAGGAGGGGCTCGGGGATGGTGCCAGTGCGTTGCATAGCACGTAAGACGCTGGCGAAGAGGCGAAGGATGTCGTCGGGTAACTCCTTAGCCTCCTTAGTTGTCCAGCCGTCGAGTCCCCCCGCGCGGCGCGGTGAACGGGTGCGAATGAAGTGGATGAGTTGGTCGTCGGTGAGGTGGAAGGGGGCTGCTGGTGATGGCGTAGGCAGCTCTTGGCGGTATTCGTCGTAGAAGTCCGCCCACGTCGGCATAGCTTCGGCGTCATGGCCCGCGCGAGCGCGGTACCTGCCCAAGATGGGCTCCCAGGTGTCGACCATGAGCTTAAGCATGTCTTTGGTGTTGGCAACAATAGCGTTGGCGGGGAGGGCGTCGGGAACCTGGGCAGGTGGTGGGCCACGAGTGTGGCCGTCGTCGTTGTCCGTGTCGAGCGAACTACCGTCGCTGGGGCTGAAGCCGCCGGCGTCGGTGTCGGCGTCACTATCGTCCGTGCTAGCTTGGTCAGGGTTGAAGGCGGTGGTGTCGCAGTGGAGCTGTGCATCGTCGGGAGTGGTAGGCGTGCGGAGATACGCCGTGGGCGAGCAGTCGGCAGCCCGTGCGTATATGGCCGCCTTTCGCCCGCTTGGCTCGCGGACACCCTCAGCCCAGATCTTGATGCGTTCAGCTTTGGCTCGGTTTGCACGTCGCGCCAGCTCCGAGTCTAGGTTTTGGATCAGACGATCTAGGTGCTCTCCGCGTGGTGCTGGCACGTCGGGGGCCCAGGCGTCAGGAAAGGCCAGGAGGGCCGTGGGGCGCAACTTGTGGCAGAGAAGGCGGGCCGCGGTCCACGCGCAGTCGATGCGTTGCGCCAGGTGCGGCGGGATAGCACGGCAGTCCATATGATGGTGCTGTCCGATGAAGCGAAGCTCGCAAAGTTGCCGATGGAGCTTGCGAAGGCGGTTCATGTGAATCGTGGAAGCTCCGTAGGTGGGAAAGGCGCGGGGGACGGCGGGTCGCTCCTCGAACGTGGGTGTGAGCCCGTGCATGGTAGGGGCCTTCTTTTTTGGGTGGTCTGGCGGTGGGGGCGGCAGGTCCCGCAGCCGGGTGAGATGGTACTCATGGCTGGCCTCGTTTGCCAGGGCGAACATGCGTTCCACATCGTCGCGTGTGTCAGCCTGCTCCATGCGGTCGTGGTATCGTCCTGCGATGAGGGTCCCTAATGCCTGAAGTTCGTGGTCCTCATGAGCTCCGTCGTTTGGAGGGTAAGGCGTGGGGGCCAGAAGGCGTGGGGCCGTGTGATCGAGGCGGCTAAGGTCGAGTGTGACCTGCAGGCCAACATGGGACTTCGCTGGCAAGTCACGCAGATAGCAGAAGTCGGTGACAAGGGATCGCGCAGCTTGGTTGGCGATGATATAATCGATGCGCGAAGTGCGGGGGCACTTGGTGACGCGGTCCCAGTCAGGGATATTGCCATATGTGTGCATGGTGTGGTCTGGTGTGCCTTCAGCGACGTTAAACCATCCGTGCTGCATCATGTGCAGCAGATGTGGATTGTCGTCGATGTTCGTGTTGGCGTCCATGCAAATGAAATACGGGGCTGAGCCGACCCTCGCGGCGGCGCAATCAGCAAGCCGAAACAAATCTGTGCTGTCCCCTCCAGCGACCCCGTAGAGGCTCGCAATGTAGATCCCAGCGGGACCGTGGTTGTTTCGTCGTCGCCTGCGGCGGTGCTGGGTGCAGAGCGGGAGGAAGGCCTCGTGCCATCGTTTCTTGGCCTTGAGGGTGGCGATACAGGTCGCAATGTCGTCGACGGTGGAGTCGACGATGGCGTCCTTAGAGAGGATGGCGACCCCACCCGAGGCGCCGGTGTTGCCCTCGACCGTGTGGTCCGTGCCACCGTGGGCAGCTTTGCGCTGAGCACGCGCCAGATCCAGGTCAGGTCCCAGACTGGCCTGGTATCCTCCGTGGTGTGGATTGGCGGCGTTGGTAGCGATGGCTTGCCTGGTAGGCTTGGCATGTCGGGTCTCCTGCAGTGCTATGACTGCGGCGTTGTGGTCGACACCTAGAGCGGTGATGGTCGGCCAGTTCGCTGGGAGACTCGTGATGTTGAGGCTGACGAGGTGGATGGAGCGACCTGGCCCATCTCCGTCGGTGGAGCTGGGGTTAGCACGCCCCGCACGGTGGAGGGCAGCCTGGCCGTCACCCAGGTAGAAGGCTTGGCCACAGTAGGAGCTCATGGCGTCGCGGCAGATTGGCTTGGACGGGGCTGAAGCCGCCGTCGGGCCAAAAGTATAGGCAAGGCATGGTCGACGCTGCGCCGGGGGGGGTTCATAAAAGTCGGCAAAACTGCCTCGAAAAATCCTCCTCACTCCTGTACCGTGGGGGACGGAGGGAGGAGAGGTGAGACGGCAGCAGGGGGAGAGGGAGGCGACTCCTCGATCCGTCCTGCCGAGCTCAAGAGCAAAAGCAAACCAGCGGCGGCAGCTCGGCGCGGCAGCGGCGCAGCGCGCGCGCAAATACTGCGCACGCGACACCGCTGGTCCGTCCTGCGGCGGCGCGCCCGCCCCGTCAGTGCCGTGATGAGCAGCATCAGCTGGAACAGCTTGTTCGTGTGCACCCTCCGCGCTCGCCTCGGGCGGTGGGCCCCGTGGCTGCGGCGGCGGACGCCCTGCCGGCGCGTCAGCCACTAGCTGGGCGTGGCGAGCGGCGCGGTCGGTGGCCTGGCGCTGAGCCTCGTCCATGCCCGCTGCCGTGAGGCACGCGTTGCGGACAGGGCTGACTCCACGCGGGGCCGCCGCTGCCGCGGCAGCGGCTGAGGTGGCGGGGCCGCCGCCGTGGCTCAGAGGGGGCAGCGGTGAGCCACCGCCGAAGCCCGCCGCGAGGCCCTTGACGGAGTACTTGTGCTTGTAGGGGTCGAAGGTCGGCGCCTCGTCGAAGGCGACGACAACGCGGGTGGGCGGTGGCAGCTCCTGGTCCGTGGACGGCGTCGGCTCGAGGTCGACCTGGCCAGGTTCGATGGCGCTGGCACCGAAACGTGGCACCACCTCGGAGGCTTGGCCGTCAGCATGAGTCTCGCGAGGCGGCGAGCTCGTGGAGCTCCCAGGGGGCTTGCGCGAGCTGTGGCGGCTGTAGGACCGGCTGCGCGGGACGCGCCCGCCCGTGTGGCGGTCACGTGGCGAGGCCACCTGGGCGTTAGCGCGCGCAGAGTCCGCCCTGCTCGGGGAGCGGATCGGCGCTGCGCAGGGTGTTGGGCTGGGCGGGCGGGAGCCGCCTGTGCCGCCCGCCGCCGAGGCTGCAGCCTGGTCAGGGTCGACGGCGTCGGGCCGGGGGCTGACGTGGTAGGCGCTACCCTCGCTGTGCCGCGGGGAGGCGCTGTGGTGCGCCTGGGTGTGCGTGAGGACGAGCGGGACGAGCGGCTGCCGCTCGCGCTCAGGGGGGGCAGGTTTTGCCTGGGCAGGGCGCAGCGCTGCGGCCACGTTTGGCGGGGGCGTGTGTTGGCGCGGTTGCCAGGCACGCACGTTCGCCTCGCGCCATCCTTCGGGGCGCCCTGTCCTGCCACGGCTTGGTGCAGCCCCCTGGGCTGGAGCCGCAGGGGGTGCCACTGCGGGCTGGTTGCTGGCGGTGCTGTCGTGGCGGCCTGGGTAATGGCCCCAGGCACGCGTGGACCCTGGCACGGGCGAGGTGGCCCGTGGGGGAGCCTGCCCGAGTGCACGCGGGTAGCCGACGACCGCTGGGTGCACCCTGGCGTGGGGGGCGTGGCCGTAGCTGGAGGCGGCTGCTCCTGCCGCCGCGGGCCTGGCACCAATGGGGCCACGGTGATAGGCGGCGCCCCCGCCGTACACCGCGCTGTCGCCTGTCGGGACGCGCGCGGGAGAGCGGTTGCGTGGCGTGCTCGGCTGACCTGCGTCGCGTTGGTCGCGCTGCTGGGTGCGCTGCTGGTGCTGTTGGTAGCGCTGCTGGTCGGCTCTCGAGAGCGGGCGGGTGTCGGGGAGGATGGGCGGCACGTCGGGCCGCCGCCAGCCCTGATAGACGTGCTCGAAGGCATGGTCTGGGTAAGTCTCCCCGACGGGTGAGTAGCGCCGTACATGCTCCACGAAGTCAATGTTCTGCGGCTCGGGGAGCACCGTGATGTTCACAGCCCGCTGGTGCGCTGGTCCATAGAGACAGAAGCTACCACGGTTGCTGCGGTCGTGGTTCAACTCGGCTTCGGTCGTGGCACGACTCACCATGGCGTCACAGAGGCGCATGTCGTAGTCGAGAGCTTGAGGCCCAGGGCCGCCCTCGGCATCCCAGTACAGTACCACATCTCGCCAGCGCGTGCGGGTAGTGTGGATGCGCTCGGCGATAGACTCGCAGACGGTCCTGACTGTGACACGATCCCTGTGCATGTTGGTGATGGCTAGGGAGTAAGGTCGGCGGACCGCTTTGTTGAAGATGAAATCCTCCTTGAGGGCCTGGTGAGGGCCGAAGAGCACGTAGCCTTCCTTCCACAGCGGTTGGTCGGGAGACGGGTCTTCAGGCATCCCCGTTCCTGTGAACCCTGGTGGCCGCCTCGTGCCGTCGGGCAATCCCTGCTTGAGGACGCGACGCGGCCTCGGTGGTAGATACCATTGACCCTGGTATCCTGCTTGGCCTGGTTGCGGAGGCTCCCCCCCGGGGCCTGAAGGCGCTCGGGGGGGTTCCTTGAGGTCGTGCTGGGCTGGCGCGTTGCCGTATTGGCGGGCGAGGATGTGCGGAGGCATCCCTGTGGCACGGACGTCGAACAGGCTGTGCGGACGAGGCGGATGCGGGCATCTGCTGGAGAGGCAGCATGTGTCGGAGTCCCTGTTGTCGGTGCTGTACGCACACGTCCAGCTGTTGCAAGAGTAGTCCGTGGACCAGTCCATAGGTGCACGTAGTCCGCTGAGGGAGCAGTCCGGGCACGTTGGTTGGCCCGAGGTGCCGAGCTGCGTGTTGCGGCGGGCAGCACAATACTGACAGCATTGGAATCGGCACTGTAGGCAAGTCCAGCGTCCTGGTAGGGGCGGGAACGCTTGCTCGTCGGTGACTGCGTCGTCTGGGTGGGGTCGGGGTCGATCCCACAAGGGCCAGACGTCGGCGAACCAGGACTGGCCTGTAGTGCGGACCACCTCCGCGGGGAGGCGAGCGTCGTCAGCATGGCGCTCGATCCACTGGGGCCCCAGGTCCGCTGGGATCATGACCGTGCGCCAAGTGTCGTCCGCCTTGACGTGGACTTGGGTCGGTGCCCAGAGCCTGGTAGTGGTATCGCCATGGTCGTGGTGAAGGATGACCCAGCCGTCGCGACCCGCAACCGCAGGGTCAATAACGCGGTGGCCCACAACGGTCGCCCCCCACGGTAGGTAGGCGCCATCGTGATGCTCGCCCGGGTCAAGCCAGACCTCGACGCCAGGGGCGTTCACACGGGCCCGCACATCGCGGACGTGGAAGGCGAGGACGTGGTAGGCGGTCGGCTCCTCTTCCGTCTCGATGTGCTCCCACGTCTCGATGTCGCTGCTGTGAGAGGTGAGGTTTCCGCCGCTCTGCCGTGACGAACGTGAGGCGGATCGCCGTGAGCGGGCATGGCCTCGGGCGAGGGCGGCGGCCGCGCTGATGAGGGACGGCGTACGGCGGTCGTCGGCTCCCGATGTCGTCGATGAGCGGTCTGGACTGTGTCCCAGGGCGGCACCTGGCTGATAGGTGTGCGATGGGCCAGACGCGGCCCCAGGGCTGGAGCCGCTGGGGCGCGGCGCTCGTACGTCGGACTGCCCCCGCACGGGAACGGCCTGCAAGCCAGTGTACACCAGGTCGATCAGTGGCTGCGGGTCCAGCTGGAGCTTGCGAAGCGAGGCGCGCGGACGGGGCTGGTTGGGGTCGGCCCTGGTGGCTGCTTCGGTGTCGTAGTGCTGTGTAGCCCATGCTCGCGCTGCCTCTGGCGAGTATAGTGCCTGCGGCGGTGGCCACGCTGCCGCGGTGTCCAGCCGGCGCCAGGTGTTTGCTTCCTGGTCGCGGGCTTCAGCCGCCTCGCGGAGGTCTGGGTGATCGAAGCCGGCAATGTGGAGGGCGTGCGCACAGTCGCCCATGCCATAGGTGTGTGGGAGGGCACGGCACCTGGAGGCAGCTTCGGTGGGGGCACACCAGTCCATGCGGATGAGGAGGCCCAGGGCCCGTGGGTAGATGAGGCGCGCTCCGTGAGCCTCCCCTTTCACGAAGTTGTGCCAGTTCTCACCGCGCGGCGGTTTGGTAGCCTCGCACATCCAGAGCGCGATGGGTCCCCAGGCGAGGGTGTCGTCTTCGAGGCTGCAGGGCGGGTGAGGCGGCACCGCGTACCACGCGGCCAGCGACGGGTGCACACTCACGTACGTGCGGTCTACATTTGTGGCGGTTCGACCCTTCGCTTCACGGCGGGGGCCCGGCAGGAGGTGACCTCCGTTGAAAGCGAGACGAGCCGCAAGGTCGCCGCGGGTCCCGTGCCAGAAGACCGTGGGCGTGTCAGTGGTGGGTTCACGGAGGTCCCACGTGAGGTAGGGGAAGATCGTCTCGCCTGAGTTCCCACCCGAGTCTTCCAGCACCCAAGTGAGTCGGTTCGGGGGCCTCTGCATGATGTCAGTCCACGGCGCCAACGCTTGGAGCGTTGGGTCATGGGTGAATCGAGGATGGTCGTAGAGTCGCAGGGCGTCTTTGATGTCCTCTGTAGTCACGCCACTGTTACCAAGCGCAAAGCCGTTCTGGTACAGGGAGGTGAGGATGCTCGTCGGCGGCACGGGGACCGCTGGGTCGCGCTGGATGGTGCTGCGTAAGTTGCGCGTCGGTGGCCTGAGGGCTGGGTGGGGCGTACCAGGGCCTGGAGGCGCCTGGGGCCTGGCGGGTGATGCGTAGCGTGCTCGCCGTCGTGGTGGTTGGGTGTCCATGTCGGAAGAGGAACCACGAGCATCTGCATGTCGGAAGATGGACCACGGGCTGTCGAGGGTGCGCTCACGTGTTTTACTTGCCTCGGCGTCGGTGGCCTGAGCTGTGGCGTCTTCGTGAGTCGGCGGGTTGCCATAGGCCGCGCCGCTTGTGGGGCCGTCTCGCGGGGACGGGCTGGTCGACCGTGGTGTGACAGACGAGGCTCGCGATACCGCGGCAGTGACTTCAACAATGGCGGCGGTGGTGGCGGTGGTGACCTCGGCGACTGCGGCGGCAACTGCAGCAGCATAGTGTTCCTGTAGCAGCGGGTGTCGAAGAGAGTGCACGTGCTGGCTCTCGGGGTCGTCGGGGTGCGTGCGCGGCATTGTGTGTGTGGCCTCATCGCGCGGCCTCCTGATCGGTTGGCAACAGCGGAGGCACCACTGGGCCGTGGGTGAGTCCAGGGCGCGCGCACAGATGCGGGCTCCTACGTGTCCGACGGCTCCTTGAGCGAGAAGTTTGGCGCCGACCAGGAGAAGACCGCAGACCACTCCGCCTGTGGCAATAGCTCCGAGTTTGCCGCTGGCCCATTTCAGGGCACCCCAGAGGCCAGACCCGACTGCGCTGGCTCCGCCCGAGACGATGTCTCTGAGTTTGGCACTGGTCCACTTGAGAATACCCCACAAGGCGGGCGCGGCGTCGTGTGCCGTTGTGCGTCGGGGCGTAGTGGACACGGATGGGCCTGGTGCCGCAGCTTCACGGCGTCGTCGCTGCCGGTAGCTGGGGTCTCGGCTCGGTGTCGGCAGGTACCCGTCGATCTGGTCCTTGTACGGCATGGCTACCACGATGGCATACGTGGCCACGAAGAGGCAGATGAGACAGCCGCAGCGTCGGGAGGCCGCTGCGCTGTGCGGGGCCTCGTAGGAGCCGCTGGCGTCAGGGCTCGCGTCCTCGATGGGATCATTGTCGATGCCAGCCTGCCAGTGGTCGACGGCGCTGGAGTTGGAGTCAGTCGCGTTAGCTCGGCAGACAAGGGTGCGGGGCGGGGTCCTGCCACCTGAGGTCTGAAGACGCCCAGGTCCAGCCAATGCTGCAGCGGGGCTGAAGCCGCCACTGCGCGGGCTGGTGAGAGCTGGCAGTGGAGTGGAATGGCTTGTCTCGTCGGCGGCGGTGGCGCCTTCGGCGTCGCTGAGCTGTGCGCTGGGGTCGGCCTGGGCCGAGTTGATGGGCGCACTGCTGTGCGACAGGGGGCGCCCTGTGTAGGGTTCGCTGTCACGGTCGCGCTGGGCCGTGTCACCTGGCGGTGTCGTGCCGTCGAGGTCCTGGGTTTCCGTGTCGTGGATGGAGTCGTTCTGGCTATCGTCCGACACGTGGAACGAGTCCAGGGATATGTTGCTGATATCGCTGGCAGCGGTGTGCTGGAGCAGAAGCGGTTCGGCGTCGGCCGCGGGCTGGTCACACGTGGCGTTCTGGGCGAGGGGGCCAGCTGGCGGTGGTAGGTTTAGCGGTTCCATCGGTGCCGCGGCGAGCTCCGCCTCGACAAGCGGCTGCAGGTCTGGCGGGTGGTGCAGGATCGCATCCGCGAGATACGCCAGGGCGTCTTGGTCGGGCGGAGGGAGGCCTCTTGGCAGCAAGGCGTGGGCCCGTGAGAGGTATGGCGGCAGTGGTGCCGCGAAAGCCTCAGGGCCGACGAGCTGGGCACGAGCGCCCTGGTATTCCAGAAGGAGGCCAAAGTAGCGGGTGGGGTACTCGTGGCTGCCCTGGATACGAGTGAGGTTGCGGTTGGTGCGCTGTCTGTCGGGGCCCGCTCTGTGCCAGATATCCTCGCACATGTCGAACGCGGTGCGGTGGCGCAGGGCGTCGTTTTTCTCCGCGGAATCCTCCTGGAAAAAGTGGTCGTACTGTGGCAGATGGAGCGTCGCCAGGACGTGCGGGACGCAGTCCTCGAGCCATGCCCAGCACACGTCCTGATGGTCCTCACCTGGTGCCCACGCCGCGGCGCACGGTATGAGCCGTGCTCGGATGTTCATCAGGTGCCAGAAAGCGGGGTCCTCCTCGGGTTCACCCCTGGCGCACAGAGGGGTAGTGGGACTCGTGGGGCTGAAGCGGGGCACGACAGCGGGGCTGAAGCCGCCACTGCGTGCCTGGGCCTTGCCAGCGGCCCTGTCGAGGATATGCTGCACGACGGTCGAGGACAAGCTGAGGACAGGGTACCATCGAGGATATGCTGTACGACAGTCGACCGCAAGCGTCATGTTGAGTGATGGTAGCCCTCGTAGCTGAACTTGTATGCGGTGCGAGGCGTGGCCGGAGGACGCAGGAGTCGTCTCAGCTGCGGCAACATCGGTGGTCGACTGCGATGGATGTGTCGTAGTTGACGAGGGCGTGCTCGTAGGAGACATGCTGGTACTCGTCGTAGACGTCGTAGTAGCCGTCGAAGTCCCAGGGGGGCAGCGCGTGGGGCGGGGCCCCTGGTGCTGCTCAGGCCAGGCGCTCGCGGGGGCGCCCAGCGGCCCGGTGCCGCACGGACCAGCGGCGGCGGTGCTGTTCACGATCGGGTCCAAAATGGCGCTGTGATCGTATTTGTAGATGCTGTCATCGTAAAGGTAGAAGAGCGTCCCACGCTCCGCATGTCGCAGGAAAGCCTCTCCTCCGTGCTGGGGCGCACCGCCTGAAGACGGGCGTGCTCCAGCCAGCGAGGGGGGGGCCAGGCCGCAGGCAAGGCGCCACATGATGGCGAGGCCTGGCGGGCGGCGCGAGCGATGAGCCGAAAGCTGCGTGGCAGCACACGTCCTCAAATACCCCTGAATGCTCATGTACATTGCTACAATCACGCCCCCTGCAAGACTACGGGTGTCCCTACACCAGATAGCTTGCGCGTGCTGCTGCCAAAACAGACATGAGGTAACAAGAAAGAGATACGACGCGAAGAGGGGAGCGATGCCTCTGAAGGCGCTTCCTCGGAGGGCTGAGGCGGGCTCTCTGAGGCACCTTCAATAGGGTTCCTGGGTGGCCCGACCCTTGTCCTTGCCTTTGTCGGCCCCTGGGGGCCCCGTCCCTGGGGTGGCCTGGCCTGGCTGGTCGGTCAAACTGCAGGCTGCCGCGGGCTCGGCGGCCGCTGCGGCTTCCTCCTTCTTAGTTTCCAGAGTGGCCGCTTGTGGCAGGTGGATGGTGCCTCCCGTGAGGTGCCCGAGGAGGGTCTGGATGTCGCCGCGCAGTGCAGCGGCGTCGGCGGTTGCCGTCTGTTGCTGGGTGACGACGGTGGCAAGCCCCCGTTCCAGCCCTGAAACGTGCTCCGTGAGTGTGGCCTGGGAGGAGAGAACGCCCGCAAGCTGCACCTGCATGTTATCCACCGTGTTGGCTAGCAGCTCGTGCTGCTGTTCCATGTGCTGGATGCGGGTCGTGGCAGCATCGGGCGGTTTAGAGGCCGATGCGAAGCGCTCGCCGAAGGTGTTGAGTTCGTGGGAGGCCACGCTGTATTCATCACCTGATGAGAGGATCTCGACGTCGACGACGTCACCTGGTACTTCGGCGGCTGTGGCAGCGTCGCCTTCGGTGTGGCCCCCACCTTCTGCCGCCGCCGTGCCAAGCCAGGGGTCGTGGCCACCTGGTCCTGGGGCGGCCGTCGGTTCAGCGGCTCCGTCCGTGCCGTGCGGGGGCGCAGAGGAGCTGCGGCCTGGGGCGCAGGGTGGCCTTGCGTGCGGCGTGGCGTCACGTTTCCCGCTGGAGGAGCGGTGGCGCTTGGCTGAAGGCTCCTCCTTGGGGGTCAGGAGCGGTGCGACGCCCTTGCCTTTGGGCGTGGCAGTCATGAGGTCGTGGAGGTAGGGGCTCTGGGCCGCTTTGGTGAGGAGTGTGCCGGTGGCGGGGCTAAAGCCGCCACCACCGGCTGGCGGCGTCACAGGCTCTGTGATGGTGGTAGGCGTGACGATGGTAACGTTGTCCCGCTTCGGCGCCACCTCAGCCAGCGGGGCCTCGGTGATGCTCCACGGGATGGGGCACCCCGCGACCTGCACCGTATAGGTGAGTGGGGGCCGATGAGCGCGCACTAAGGCAAACTGGGCCGCAGTGGCTGGGTCCCAGGCGGCGTGGTAGACCTCACAGTCCCATTTAACGGACGGGCCCGTGAGAGTCTTGGCGAGCTGGGTCAGCGTGGCGTGGCGTGCCGCAATGCCAGTGATGCGGTAGCGCGTCTTGGCGAGGGTAGCCTCGCAGCCGCGGATGCTGACAGCAGCGGCCTTGGCGACGTCGGACCCCCGCGGAACACGGATCCCCAGCAGGCCTGACTTGCCGTGCCTGACGACTCCCAGGGCCTTGAACTCCACCGACTTCTGGAACGCGTCTGCCATCGTGATGGGCTGGTCCTCAGGGAACCAAACGGTCTGATACTTGTCGGCGGTGGGCTCGTCTGCACCTACGTTGCTGAGGTCGTAGGTGGCACCGAGTTGCCCTGATCCCGCCAGGACCTTGTCGACCGCTTGGAGACTGACGCCGAAGGTGGCAGCCAGGGACCTCTTTCCGACGCCCGATCCAAACCTGCCTAGGCTTTTGCAGGGTTCAAGGATGGTGACGGCTTTAACGTTGCCGTGGAAGAGGGCCTTGAAGGTGTCCTGGAGCTGGCTATCGAGCTCCTGGCGGCGAGCGTCTTTCTTGGACTCCTTGTGCTTTTGGCGCGCCTTGTCATGTGGAGCGGAGTCACCTCGAAAAGGGCCCTTGGCGCGTGGACCACCGTTCACGGGGACACCTCCCGAGAACTGGTCCTCGAAGGCCTGGTGCATGGAGGGGACTGCGGCAATGGCCTCGGTCTCGTGTATGGTCGCCCGAATCCAGCAGACGTGGTCGGCAGGGTCGATGGTGGCGACGGCTACCTTTTCCGTGCAGGCGACCTCCTTGGTGCCCAGCTGGTACACGATCACGGGGACGTGCGTGTGGACCACTTTGGGCGCCTTGGGGTGGCGCTTCAGGACGGGGACGGCGAGCTCGGTACCGACGTAGTTGTCGTTTTTCGGGCCCATGACAGCAATCGCGAGCTGACCCGTGGCTCGCTTGCCCTGCTCGAGGTGGTGCTGCAGCAGCCGTTCACCACTCTCGTAGTCGTGGAGGCTGATGCTGGGCTTGTACGTCTTGCCGTCGTCAGGCGAGGTGGGTTCGGCAAGGACAGGGACCTTCCAAAAGGCAGGGTCCAAGGCGATGAATTGGGTGTCCGCAGCCTGAAGACGTGCGGAGCCCGCTGGTGGATGCGATGTGTCACCGCCAGTGCGCTTAGGCTTGCTGCGCTGGTGGTGATCGAGCGTGTAGCTAATCTGGTTGGCGGCGCACATGCGGATAAGGGCGCTGCCAAGCTTCTTCGTGTTGGACTTGTGCATGTCGTACATTGCCTGGAGCTCGTCCGCGTTCAGTTCGGCTAGCCCGTTGTAGGCGGCCGTGGGGCGGTCAGACCCCGCTTGCCTGAACGCTGCGATGCAGTCCTGCTTGCGTTGAAGGAGGGACCCTTCAGCAGCAGGGCGCGTGGGGCGGGAGCTCGGAGGCTGCTTTGAAGAGCGACGGCGCTCCGGCTTCTTGGGGGCCATTGCTGCGGGCACTCTGGTGCGGAGAGGTGACGCGAATCAGTAGGGCCCTGCTGGGGCCCCTCCGGTCTCGCGAGGCCTGGGAGTCTGACTCCGAGGCGGGGCGCTTCGCGTCGCGGCTGCGGTCTGAGTGCAGAGCACTCTCGAGCCGAGACTAGAGAGAGAGAGAGAGAGAGAGAGAGAGAGAGAGAGAGAGAGAGAGAGAGAGAGAGAGAGAGAGAGAGAGAGAGAGAGAGAGAGAGAGAGAGAGAGCGAGAGAGCGAGAGAGAGAGAGAGAGAGAGAGAGAGAGAGAGAGAGAGAGAGAGAGAGCGGGAGAGAGCGAGGGAGAGCGAGAGAGAGCGAGAGAGAGCGAGTGAGAGCGAGAGAGAGAGAGAGAGAGCGAGAGAGAGCGACAGAGAGCGAGAGAGAGCAAGAGAGAGCGAGAGAGCGAAAGAGAGAGAGAGAGAGAAGAGAGAGAGAGAGAGATAGAGAGAGAGAAGAAAGAGAGAGAGAGATAGAGAGAGAGAGAAGAGAAGAGAAGAGAAGAGAAGAGAGAGAGCGAGAGAGAGAGAGAGGGAGAGTGAGAGAGAGAGGAGAGAGCAGAGAGAGAATAGAGAGAAGAGAGAGAGGAGAGAGAGAGAGAGAGAGAGAGAGGCAGAGATAGAGGCAGAGAGAGAGAGGCACAGAGAGAGAGGCAGAGAGAGAGAGAGAGGCAGAGAGACAGAGGCAGAGAGAGAGGCAGAGAGAGAGAGAGAGGCAGGGAAAGAGAGGCAGAGACAGAGAGAGGGCAGAGAGAGAGAGAGAGACAGAGAGAGCAGAGAGAGCAGAGAGAGCAGAGAGAGAGGCAGCTCAGTCACACTTAAATCCAGATTCGTCCTCACCGAGTCCCACCACCAAGGGAGCGCCAGCAAGGAGATGCACATATGGGGATCCCCACGCAGTGAATAATTGTTTTTTACGTTGGTTTTCGCTCCATTGTGGCCTCCTGGGGGGGGGGGGGGGGGGGGGGGGCAAGGCTAATTCATGCTCCGCTTTTCTTTGAAGCCAGAATCAGTGATTTTACAAAAAGAGTGTTGGCCCCATTTTGGCCTCCTGAAGGGGGCAGCCCTAATTGAAGCTCCCCTCTTCTCTGGAACCGCAATCATTGATTTTTCCCAAGGTTTTGGCCCCATTTTGGCCTCCTGAAGGGGGCAACCCTAATCGAAGCCCCCCTCTTCTTTGATCGGTGTCCTCCAAAAATGGCCCCGAAAAGGCCCCGAAGAGGATCCCACGCGGCCCAAAGAGGCCCCCCCGAGGCACCCAAAACGTCGAATTAGCCTGGCGACGGACCCAACCATGTGCAGTTGTGAGTAATGCTGGTGTGAGTACCGTCTTCGGTGGATCTCCCTATGGGGCCACGAACCGTTTGAGGGGTGTGCCGAAATGGGTGTGGGGGCGGCATGCGAACGTTGCCACTGGGGCCTTCGGTGGAGCTCCTTGGGGCCATGGGGCCAGCGAAACGTGTGAGGGGTGTGCCGAAATGGGTGGTGGGGGGGCATGCGAACGCAACCACTGGGGCCTTCGGTGGAGCTCCCTGTGGAGCCAGGGTGTGCCGAAATGGGTGGTGGGGAGGCATGCGAACGTGCCACTGGGGCCTTCGGTGGAACTCCCTATGGGGCCACGAAACGTGTGAGGGGTGTGCCGAAATGGGTGGTGGGGAGGCATGCGAACGCAGCCACTGGGGCTTTCGGTGGAGCTCCCTATGGGGCCACGAAAACGTGTGAGGGGTGTGCCGAAATGGGTGGTGGGGAGGCATGCGAACGCAGCCACTGGGGCCTTCGGTGGAGCTCCCTATGGGGCCACGAAACGTGTGAGGGGTGTGCCGAAATGGGTGGGGGGAAGCATGCGAACGCAGCCACTGGGGCCTTCGGGGGAGCTCCCTATGGGGCCACGAAACGTGTGAGGGTTGTGCCGAAATGGGTGGTGGGGAGGCATGCGAACGCAGCCACTGGGGCCTTCGGTGGAGCTCCCTATGGGCCACGAAACGTGTGAGGGGTGTGCCGAAATGGGTGGTGGGGAGGCATGCGAACCCTGCCACTGGGGCCTTCGGTGGAGCTCCCTATGGGGCCACGAAACGTGTGAGGGGTGTGCCGAAATGGGTGGTGGGGAGGCATGCGAACGCAGCCACTGGGGCCTTCGGTGGAGCTCCTATGGGGCCACGAAACGTGTGAGGGGTGTGCCGAAATGGGTGGTGGGGAGGCATGCGAACGCAGCCACTGGGGCCTTCGGTGGAGCTCCCTA
This sequence comes from Prorocentrum cordatum, assembly GCA_963575745.1. Lineage (NCBI taxonomy): Eukaryota > Dinophyceae > Prorocentrales > Prorocentraceae > Prorocentrum > Prorocentrum cordatum. The sequence goes on along the minus strand of CAUYUJ010013847.1, from coordinate 65,144 downwards.
TGGGGCACGAAACGTGGAGGGGTGTGCCGAAATGGGTGGTGGGGAGGCATGCGAACGCAGCACTGGGGCCTTCGGTGGAGCTCCCTATGGGGCCACGAAACGTGTGAGGGGTGTGCCGAAATGGGTGGTGGGGAGGCATGCGACGCTGCCACTGGGGCCTTCGGTGGAGCTCCCTATGGGGCCACGAAACGTGTGAGGGGTGTGCCGAAATGGGTGGTGGGGAGGCATGCGAACGCAGCCACTGGGGCCTTCGGTGGAGCTCCCTATGGGGCCACGAAACGTGTGAGGGGTGCGCCGAAATGGGTGGTGGGGAGGCATGCGAACGCAGGAGAGAGGAGGGCGAGGAGAAGGAGGAGGAGGAGGAGGAGAGGAGAGGAGAAGAAACGCGGGGCGCTGTCTCTTCAAAACGAAGACCCAACACCACAGGATGGTTGGGAAAAAACCGTCAAGACTACCCTCTACTGGCCTGGGCGTCGTTTCTGGACGGGCGGGTGGGGAGACTTTTAGTCAGCGGCCGCAGGCGAGCGCGCCAGCGGCGGGTCGAGTCAAAGCGGGGCACGCAACGACGAATTAACCTAAAGCGACGGGGCGCAGCCTCACCCAAAGCGGCGGTGCGGAGCCTCACGCAACACCTCAACGGCGGACCTGCGAGCGGAGGGGGCTGGCTGAAGCTGAGTAGTACTGCCAGCGTGCACGTATGCAGCGCGTCGGGAACGTCAGGTAATCGGGAGAATCGGCGACCAGGGACAGAAGCCGAGTAATTAGATGTAAGGGCGCAGGCCCCCAGACTACTGCGAAAGTACCCGGGTGGCCGCAGCCAAGTGGACCGACTGTCGGAAGTCGAATGGGTGCCCGGTGTGGGCGTGAGCATTGGCAGGCTGCGAAGTACCAGGGTGGCCGAAGCCGCAAAGTCCAGGGCGAGCGCGCCGGCGGCGAGTCGCGTCGAAACGGGCTACGCAGAGACCAGTTAAGCAGAGGAAGGGCGGGAAACATAGAGCAGAGCAATGCGCGAGGCAACAGCTACGCGCCGGCCGAAGCCTCAGGTGGGTGGCTGAGGGGACTGAGACTGAGAAGAACTGCGAACGTGCAAAGCTGCACAGCCGTCGGATGCCCCATCAGTCGGAAAGTCAACGGCGGCCAGGGACAGCTCCGAGAGAGAAAGCGCGATACCGTACCTCAGTCGACTGCGTGGGCACCAGGGTGGCCGTGGCCAAGTGGTGGGGGTACTTTTTTGGTCGGCGGCTCCGAGGCGGCGGACGGGGGGCGGCGGGCGTCGTCTGGGCCAGCAGGCGAAGCTCATTCGCTACAACAGGCAATGCACCTGCAGTAAAAACCCGCAAGAAAGCGAGTATGCACATGCAGAAAGCAAAATGCTCGATTATAGCCGGAGTGCAGTATCCCCAAACAGGGTTTTTAGACCCACTGCGGTTTCCAAGGTCGATTGCGTGCCCGCCTAGTGCGGGCTGGCATGGCATGTTAAAACATGCCTCCTCCTCCTCCTCCTCGTCCACCTCCTCTTCATCCCGAAAGGCATCTCGGAACCCAGAGTTGCGAGGATGTCTCCAGCGTAACGGGCTGGACCACCTCGCGCGCGGCATTTCGGACCCCAGAGTTGCGACGATGTCTCGGGCGAAACGTGCTGCGAGGAAGTCTCAGGCGAAACGGGCCGGACCACCTCGAGCGCGGCGTCTCAGAGCTCCGAGTTGCGGGGGCCTCCTGGTGCCTCCTGGGCCTCCTGGGGACCTCCTGGGGCTTCCTCCCGGGCCTCCTGTGGCCTCCTGAACTCCACCTGAGGTTTCCTGAAGCATCTTGGGGCTCCCAGGGGGGATATCTAACCGGTGGCCGTTTGGGCCTCTCCAAATACAGGGGCAACGAATCGACACCGGATGTGTATTAACTTGACACGTTCTGATAGAGGGCCTCCTGGGGCCTCCTGGTAGCCTCCTGGGAATCTCCTGCGGACCCCTGGGGCCTGTCCTGGGCGTCCTGCGGCCTCTTGAAGCTCTCTGGGACCTCCCCCTCCTCCTGCCTGCTCCCTCATGCACATCATCCGCCTCCTCCTTCTCCCTTCCATCTCCTCCTCCTCCTCCTCCTCCTCCTCCTCCTCCTCCTCCACCTCCTCTTCATCGCGAACGGCATTTCGGAGCCTAGAGTTGCGAGGATGTCTCCAGCGTAACGGGCTGGACCACCTCGCGCGCGGCATCTCGGACCCCAGAGTTGCGACGATGTCTCGGGCGAAACGTGCTGCGAGGAAGTCTCAGGCGAAACGGGCTGGACCACCTCGAGCGCGGCGTCTCAGAGCTCCGAGTTGCGGGGGCCTCCTGGTGCCTCCTGGGGCCTCCTGGGGACCTCCTGGAGCTTCCTCCCCTCGTGAACTCCACCTGGGGTTTCCTGGGGCCTCTTGGGGCTCCCAGGGGGGATATATAACCTGTGGCCGTTTGGGCCTCTCCAAATGGAGGGGGGGGGGCACAAGAGCAGGAAAAATCAACGAATCGACACCGGATGTGTATTAACTTGACACGTTCTGATAAGCGGCCTCCTGGGGCCTCCTGGGAGCCTCCTGGGAATCTCCTGGAGACCCCTGGGGCCTGTCCTGGGCGTCCTGCGGCCTCCTGGTGCCTCCTGGGCCTCCTGGGGACCTCCTGGAGCTTCCTCCTGGGCCTCCTGTGGCCTCCTGAACTCCACCTGAGGTTTCCTGAAGCATCTTGGGGCTCCCAGGGGGGATATCTAACCTGTGGCCGCTTGGGCCAGAGGGGGGGCACAAGAGCAGGAAAATCAACGAATCGACACCGGATGTGTATTAACTTGACACGTTCTGATAGAGGGCCTCCTGGGGCCTCCTGGGAATCTCCTGGGGGCCCCTGGGGCCTGTCCTGGGCGTCCTGCGGCCTCCTGGACCTCTCTGGGGCCTCCTGAGGCTCGCAGGGTCCCATGGAGGATATGTAACATGTGGCCTTCTGGGCCCCCAGGCTGGACCACCTCTTGCGCAGCATCTGAGAGCTCAGAGTTGCGAGAATATTTTGTGCGAAACAAGCCGGACCACCTTGCGCACGGCATCTCAGATCTCAGAGTTGCAAGGATGTCTCAGGCGAAACGGGCCGGACCACCTCGCGCAGGGCATCGGGGAGATCAGAGTTTCGAGGATGTCTCAGGCGAAACGGGCCGGACCACCTCGCGCGCGGCATCTTGGAGCTCAGAGTTGCGAGGATGTCTCAGGCGAAACGGCCCGGACCACCTCTCGCGCGGCATCTGGGAGCTCAGAGTTTCGAGGATGTCTCAAGCGAAACGGCCCGGACCACCTCTCGCGCGGCCTCTCAGAGCTCAGATTTAGGAGGATGTCTCACGCGAAACGCTCAATCCCCGGAGAGTCTGTGCTTAGCTTTCCCTCGGCCGGAATTAGCTTCTATCACAACAGCACCCCGTTCAGCAAGCTGTTTGGGGAATTAGACGCTGCGGAAGAATCGCCCAGTCGGCGCCAGTCCGCGCAGCCAGCCTGGCCGATTAGACAGGTAGGACCAAAGCGACACGCTGAAGGCTGAACCGCTCAGCGCGAAGTGCCGCCGCCGTGCGCGGGGTAGGCGAAGACAGGGCAGGGGCCTACAGAGCTCTCACTCCACGATCCACACTGCTGCCCATTGTGGGGCCGGTGCGTCAGCCATCGCTCCGTAACCAGACGCCGGCCAACAAGTGGGGGTGAAGCGACGCGCTGAAGGCAGAACCACTCAATGCGAGGTTCTAACACCGCCGCGCGCGGGGTCGGCTGGGATACGCAGCGGGGAGTCGCCCTGTCGGCGCCAGTCCGCGCAGCCAAACTAGCCGAACAGGCAGGTAGTACCGAAGCGCCGCGCTGATGGCTGCGCCACTCAGCGCGAGGTGCCACCGCCGTGCGCGGGGTCGGCAGAGAAAGGGCAAGGACCCACAGAGCTCTCGCTCCACGATCCACCCGCTGCCCATGGTGGGGCCGGCGCGCCAGCCAGCGCCTCCGAAACCAACCGCAGGCCAGGGGGCAAAGATGGGAGCGGACGCGCAGGCCCAAGCGCCGGTCCTGCCGCCAAGCGGGTAACGGCCGAAGGTCGCCGAGGTGCGCTGCAGCCGCGGCCAGCACGTAGGCGCTGGGCAGTCAGACCCGAAAGTGGTGGGGATGCGCGAAGCGTCTAACATCTTCTCGTGGGCCGCCGTGTCGGGGGGGAGGGGGGAATGGGGGGGGGGTTTTAATGGCATGGAACATGCCCTGCCATCACGATCGCTCGAAAACAGAGATATCTGCCGTCAGCGACACTTTTTTTTGCATCTTTGGGCGACGGCCTTTAAGACTGACGGGCCACCTGTCCCTGTTGCTCTTCGTGCCCCTCTTCTTCCCGAGACACTCTTGACCAATGTGCTTGATGGGGCCCTGGCGCAGCGTAGGCTTCGCACGAGGTGCAAACGAACTTAAGGCTCTCATCAGAGCAGTCAAAGGAAGGGAGCGTATGACCACTCTCCTTCAGCACCGCAAGAACCAGGGGAACCCCCCCCCCCCCCCAAACAACCAGAAGGCGAGGGGCGATTGTCCACTCATGATCGGCGGTGGGCACAGAGTTTCTGGCAACCTTCGGAACCTCCATCAATTCAACGCCAGACAGATCTAGGCGGGGCCAAACTGGCAGGAGCCGTGCACCAAGCTTGATCGCCGCTTTACAGACTCGAATCTGCCGAGCTAAGAACATCGCGCCCGCTGTGGGAAGGACTCGGGTGCAGCCTGGGCCCGCGCTTGGCCGCGCGGTCGGCGGGGTCGTTGCCCGTCTTCTAGAAAACGTCCTGGGAGGAGTGCGCGCCCCCTGCTAAGACGCGCGCCTCCATCTTCATAAAATCAGCCCCAAGCGCAAACAAACCAGAACACGCCATAGCGGCATGTGGGCGCTTGTGTGGCAGCTGGATGGCCACCGCGGCACCCTCAACTTTGACCGCGTTGAGGCAGCCAAAAGTGCACCCCGAGATGGGCCCCACATGCGCTGAGACGCGGCCTCTCGGGCCCCAAACTCTCCCGCCTGGCTGGTTTGCGCGGGGGGGGGGGGGGGGGGGGGGGGGGGGGGGGGCGGGCAGCAGGCCTATGCGCAGAACGCTGAAGCTCTCCACGCCCAGAATGGGCTGTAAACCACCAGCTTGCTCGATATAACTTCGTAATATGCTGCGCTCGCAACTCCCGTCCATGGCGGTGCCCCCCAATGCGTCGTTGTCCTCCTGTTGGCGGGATCTTCCTCCCAAGAAGCGCAGGTGCCGCCTTCCTTCCGCGGTCGAGGCCGCGGATCACCTGGATGGGGGAACGCAGCCTTGATGTACAGGAAGAACATCTTGCGACCGTTCAGGTTGATCGACCTGGCTGCCTCGCGCACCTCGGAACATGCCGCTGCGATAAACAAGAACAGCAGAACAACACCATGACCTATGGCATATCGCATCGGGTGCTGCCGATCAACGCGGGCAAAGGCTGGACTCCAACTGGTGCCCCCCGTGATCGCGCGATCCCTGGTCCGCGCAAGGCCGCAACTAAGCCGGCGAATGCGACCTTGCTCGTAGGCCGAGTATTTGCTGGGCGCCTGCGCGGGCTGAACAACGCCGTGGCGTAGTCTGGCACCGACCTCGAGGGCCTTTCCAGAATCGCGCTGCAGTTCCTTGCAGACCCCATCCCCCAATGAAGCCTCGATCGGAGCTGGGGGCGCAGGGGTCGCGCATATCGTGTCGCCGAACTCAATGATGAACTCCATGAAGGAACGCGCTCCACAGCCGATGCGCGATAATGATAGCTTCATGGCGCCGGTGGGGCCGCGTGCCCTCCTCCAAGTATGCTTCCCCCCCTCCTCGTCGTCGCCGTCCCCGACGACCTGGCTCCAAGCTTGCCTCGAACAGCCGAGCGACAAAGGGTGCCTGAATCTGTGCTGAATCGCTCAGATCTCCTTCGCATATCGCGCCAATGGCGTAGCGGCGGAAAGCCAGCAGGGGTCGCTTTCGAGGACGAGGAGAGAGGTGGGGATCATTTGGCCCGGGGAAGGTCTGAGGGCGTGCCCCAGAGCGAGACGGAACCCTGCCAGGTAGTAATCAGAAGCTCCTTGCACTTCGGACGCATGGGTGGCTCCTGCCAGTGGGGCCGTCATTTTCATACAAAAGACGTAATTGCGTGCCGCCGCCCCGGGGAAGCGCGGCACCAGCGAAGCCGTTGCGCCTGTTTCTTGAACGCATGCTGCCCCCGAGCGCGTTTGATTCCTCGGCCGCCCTGACGCCTGGGCACGTCTGCTGCGTCGTCGACGCCCCCGTTTTGGCGGCGGAGCTCGTCGCGGAACTCAAGCCCTCCCCAGGACCTTCCAGGTTGTCGCAGACCTTGGCCCCGATCGCCCGCGATGGGCGCGCCGCCGAGGCTGTCTCCAGCAGCGAGGCGCATTGCGCCGTTGGATCTGGCCGAATGCAACTGAGAAGCCGCGGTCGTGACGCCTCGCCCACGTGTGCGGGCGACCCCGTGGACAGCGCCCATGCTTGTCTATGTGCATGCTGAGAACAAACCGAACCGACGGCGGATTCGAATCCGTGGGCGGGATCGCATGCACACCGGCACGCGCCGCTGCGAAGGAATCCCCCGCGGCTATGTCATGCGCTGAAGCAACAAAAAAACCATTTGCCTTCCACCACGCCTGCGATTGTCATGCGCCTGGGCCCTGCGTGCGTGGGCAGCGATGCATGCCCTGGAGGTATGGCAGGGGTGGTGGTGGTGGTGGTGGTGGTGGTGGTGGGGGGGATTTAGCTTCTGTGCTGCAAGAGCCGCAACCGGATGTGTTCGTAAAGCTCGTGCAAATCCCGCAGCGCAGAGCAAGCGACTTGCGACGTGATGCGCTTGGCGGGGGCCTCTGCCGTCGCAGCCTGCCTCCAAACTACGTCCGCGGCGTCTGCGAAGGCGCCGGCTGCGAGATATGGGCGTTGAAATTTACCTTCCCACTCGACAGCGCATCCCCTGCGCAGTCTGCCCCAAAGCCGAAGCGAAAAGGAATTGCTCAATGAGCCTCCATCCTCCAGCTGGTTTGGGAAGGAGCAAGACCGCGGCGCGTCTGATCTGGTTGGCGAAGGCTGCGGTCGGCTCGCAAATGCTGAGGATTATCGCTAGAACAGTCAACGCTCCTTCTGACAGCGACGCATAATGGCGCAGGTGGAAGCCATCCGCGCTAATGGAAATACGAAGAGGGTATGTTTTGGCAGCGCTGCGCGGCAAGTCGGGCGACACGACGGGCAGAGGCCCCCGGTGCTCTATGGCCCCCTGGTCTGGCGGCTGCGTGGTGGCATTTTAGTGCCCACTAAATCGAGCAGCCTCACTATCCAATTGGGCTTGAGGATCAGAGATCACAGCCACGTTGCAAGGCAGCGTGGGGGAGGGGGCCCATGGGGGAGCCTCGCGAGTCCACCAGTGCACCCCGCGGGCCCCAGCCGCCCAACCTTCCAGAAGCCGCGCCTTCCAGGCTGTCGCTGTCGTTGCCTTGCCAGCTAGAGGCGGGCCCCAAGAACGCAGCCGCCTCGCCCGAGATATTCGAGATCCTTCGAAAGGAAGTCCTGGCAAACTGCGCCTCCCAAGCCCCGCCATCCATGGCCTCGCATAATCCTGGGCACCTCTACACCCAAAGGCAACGTCTCTAAGGTGCTCCGAGATCGGGGTCGGGGGGGGAGGGGGTCGCCAGGAAACTGCCGGAGTCTCGAAGTTGAGCAGGAGATGAGAACGCGCGCGCATGTTCACCCCCTCCCACTCTGAGATGCACACTTTGCCCCCTAGACGCATCCATCCCCAACCCGCTCGCGCGCGCGGCAGCTGCCAGAAAAATGCAGGCCGCGGCCGCGCTAGAACTGGGCGGGGAACTGGTAGTGGCTTCCGCGGCAGGTAGACCTGGAGACCCACCAGGCGAAGAGAGGGCACCAATAATCTTAAGGTACTCTTCACCACTCTGACTGCGCGCAGCTCAGGCTGCCTAGATCTGCGCCCGCCCTTGCCCGGGGCCGATGTCCAGGCCGACTTCGGAAGCCATCTTCGGGTTCCCAGGATGGGGGGGCGTCGATTTACCCAGGGTTCGAGCGCGGATTTGTTGGCCCAGCGACGATGGGAAGCAGTCCAATGCTGCTGACCCGATCCCCTGGAGGCCTTCGCCCGAACCAGATCCATACCGGACTGCCCGCAGTCGAGCTCCATGTCTCAGGGGGGTGGCACTGGCGCAGGCCCCGCGGCCCCTGCCGCTGGGATAAAAGACGGATTGACACAGCCGAGCGCCTGCATATTCGCAAACTTCCTTAAGCGCTGCGCTCGAACAGGCGCGTGCGGCTTTGTGGCCGCCTCGTACCTTGCGGTCGTGCTTGCGATGGCCTGGGGCGCCCCGTTGAACGCGACGAAGTTGTCTAACTCCCTGGCGCCCTCCTTGGAAGTGCCCGAACGTGCCCTGAGCATTAGGATCAACTGCCGATGGAGACTGTGCCAATGTACCTGGCACTCGGCTCTCAATACTAAAAGGCCCGAGTGCCGAGATAACAAAGACCCCGTGAGAGACCGCGAGCCGTCTCGCTCACTCCCACCCGCCCTCTCGACGCAGAAGTGGTACCCGTGTCTCAGCGAATTGCCCAAGAACGCCGCGCATGCCGCGTGCGTCACGCGTTCAGGTGCACCAGGCCACCCGTGAGGCCCAAACGTGCGAGACGCGGCATCTGCGGCGCGTGCTCCGCGAGCGCCAAGTGCTCCGCGTGCTCCTGCCGCGCCATGTGCGCCGCGTGCTCGGCGCGGGAAGTGCGCCATTGCACAGCCGTCGCCAGGTGGGGGGCCCCGGCGAACGCCCCGCGTGCCCGGGGCCCCGACCTCGAGGAATTTATGCTTTCGGGCGTGGCCCGAATTTGTTTCTGGGGGGGCCGCGTCCAACTCGCATTCCAACTCCAACTGGCCGGTCGCGCTTGTTTGGCGGCCATCGCGCTCGGCCGGCTGAGGCCGCGGCCCAGGCCGCGAACATTAGGCGGCCGTTGTATTTTCGGCCAGCGGGGGGCGCAGAGGTCTGCGCGAAAAGGGCGCGGGCAAGGGCAGCGGGCCTTCCTGGCCTGCCGCCCGCGCTGGCAAGGGCAGCCGGCCCGCGCCCCGCCCCGGGGGGGCTCGCTGATAAGGGGTCTCTGCCAACTGGGCCATCAGCATCGACGTCGCTTGCAAAAGCGCCGCCTGCGCGGAGGGAGGGGGGGGGGGGGGGCTTGCCCCGAAGCGCCCGGGCTGGGGCCGGGCCGCCTCCCAGCGCAGGCCGAGGGGGCGATCTCCAGGATGCTGAGACAGACCCGTGCAAAGTAACGGCGCGCATGCCTGCGGCTTGCCGCGGGGCCCCGGGGTTGCACTTCTTTGCGGGTGGAGGAGACGCGCGGGCGCGGCCCCAGTCGACGGCGCACCGCGTCGCCTGTCTGGCCACAGAGCGGGTGGATATTCAGGGCCTGGTGGCTCACCCTCCGCCTCGCCATGTCAGCGGCGCCTCGCGCGCCGGGCGTCGCGCGGGGCCCCCTTCCTCGTCGGGGGCCTCGGTGACTTCGAGCGGTTCTGAACCGCGTCGTTGCAGCGCCTGGCGCGCCGAGCCTCGGCCTCGCGGGCAGCCCGCGCCCCGGGCCCCGAGGTGGCGCGGCGCGCGGCGTGCGCTTCAACGCGGCGTGCGAAACGCATGTTAACGTGACGCAGGTCGCGCGATCAAGTCGCGTCCCACCATTCCCGCTGCAGAGAAAGACGCAGGGCGGATATCGGCCTGGGCGCGTCGCGCCAAGGCGGGGCAGGTCGGGGGGCGACTGCGTTTCAACCGCCGCGTAGCTGCGCCGGACCTGCGCGGAAACGGGAGCGAGTGCGTCTGCAGCGCCCATGCCTTCTCGGAGTATCGTGCGATGGGAGAGACGCCACCTGGCCAAGCGATGTCTTGTTGACATATCATTGTAAAAGTCAGAGAACGCCCCTGAGCCCCCACGCGAAAACATTCCCTTGCTTCCCGACGAATTTCGGGGGCTCGGAGTCTGAGGGCCCGCTGATTTCCGAACCGTGCGACGCGCCGGGGTGGGGCGGTGTGTGTGTGCGGGGCAGAAATCCGCATCCTATGATGATACTTGCCGAGGCTGCATTGCACCCTGACCAGCTTTATGACGCATTTCCCAGGGTTGTCTACCCTGGTGCGAAATTTTAAACCGCGACGAGCGGCCTGACGAGGCCGACCCCCAGCATCGCTCGACACAAGATTCACAGCACCAGCAATGAGTGGCCCTGCCAAAGGGTCCAGAAACGCACGCATGGCCGCGTCAGCTTTGTCGCTGGGCACTGACCTCCTTCGAGCCTGCGATCGCCTGTGGCGCGCTATTATTCTGCGGATGGGATGCTGTCGTCCAGATGTTGGCCCCACAAACGCATTCGGGGGTGATGTCGCGTGCGGGAAGGCATGCATATAATAACCTTCCTCGAGCAATCCGCAACGAAACTGCGCCCAACTATGACCCCGTTGATAACGTAAAAGGGCCCGCGGACAAACCCTGCCAAAGAAACGAATGCAGCCGACCGGTGTGCCGAGATCGCGCGCTTGAAAATGACTTCAGGGAAAGCAGACTTGTCGCAGTGCATCTCTAGTCTGACCAGGCAGATCCCTCCTTATAAGTAATGCGGACATGTCCCGCGCGAAGGTCATGCTAGCTTTTCCCCTGGTAGTCGCAGCCTCCGCCCTGAAGCCCTGCTCTGCCTCCAAACGACGTCGCTAGCTGACGCCAAAGCCTGTCCGCGTAGAAGCTGTCATCTCCCACTCGGGCGCGAAGTGGCGGCGCCATCTGCCTCATAAGCGGTATTGCGAGCAGATTGGGCCGATCGGCCTGCAACCTCCTGGCGGCTTCATGGGAAGAGCTAGCTGCACTACCTGTAATCAGGGTGGGGGATTGATCTCTATTCCATAATCCAGATCATCGTGCAACACACCTGGAAACAGTCATCGCTCATCCAGGGGTCGCGCCCCATGTGGAATCCATCCAGCCCACGCGCAGTCCACATATAATGGGCAAAGGGCTCCAAAACCAAACCCTCGCCAGGGAGGTTCGGCCTGCTTGATACCTGCCACAAGCTCGAAACAGATCGCCTGGCCCTGGGGAATCGGATGCGAAACAACAACTCCCGAGGAACTCACATTCGTCGAAGGTATTCAACCTGCCGCAGGCAGACGAGCTAAGAGCGCATTTCGTACCTTCAGCCCGAAGTTCTGTCGGAGCCAATTTTCCACTCTTTCATTCCTTCGCTCCTGGCTAAGAGTTCGGGCAGCAGCTGCGGCGGCGCCCAAACGCACGATCAAGTCAGCAAACTGTGCTGGATGGTCCTGCGCACGGCCACCTACTGCTGGCCCTTGGGGGTCTCCACCATCATATTTTCGGAAACCCCACGGGCAAACGGTGGTGACAAGGGGGCCCTTGAGCACCGAAGGGGCTCTTGCAACCCTCAGTCACAATATCAAATGCCTAGTTGGAGGAGGGGGGGAGGAGGAGGAGGAGGAGGAGGAGGAGGAGGAGGATAATGATGATGATGATGATGATGATTCTCCCGCTCGCGCGCAAGCGAGCTGTCTCCGTGCGGGGCCGCGGCGCCGCGCGCGCGGAACGGCCCAAAATGGGCAGGCCCGCCCCGCGCGCCCGAGCCGGGGCGCCGCCTCAGGCGGTGGAGTCCGCCTGGTCGCCGTAAACGGCGATGCAGCGCCACATCAGCCAAGATGAGGGAGAGGAGGGAGGGGGGCTGAGAAGCTGCAGAGACAGCAAGAGCGCGGGTCGCAAGGAGAATAGAGAGGAGCATTCTCCCGCTCGCGCGCAAGCGAGCTGTCTCCGTGCGGGGCCGCGGCGCCGCGCGCGCGGAACGGCCCAAAATGGGCAGGCCCGCCCCGCGCGCCCGAGCCGGGGCGCCGCCTCAGGCGGTGGAGTCCGCCTGGTCGCCGTAAACGGCGATGCAGCCATACCCATGCTCAAAGCCCTTGCGCAGTGACAAGGTTTCGGCGGGCGGCCGATAGACAGGTGGTCCATACAGCAGGGCCGACCCCTAGAAGGGAAGCGACAAGGACGACGCGGGCGGGCAGCGACAGAGGTCGCAACTGACAGTACGACAGGCGACCTGAGCACAAAGGGGGCTCAGGGAGAGCGGACAGCTCGTAGGGGGGCGAGAAGGCCGTTTAGACGATCAGCACGCCAATAGCCGAAAGCAAATAGTTTCACCGAGTACGGAAGCCGCAACGCGCGCAGGGCGGGAGCGGATCGGTGAAGTCCAAATGCTTACCCCCCTGCTCTGGCCGACGCAGCGTCGTCGGCTGAACAATCTGGCCCTACTTAAGCCAGTGTCGTGAAACGTGGCTCCCCTGCTGAAGCGCCAGAAGGATGCACACGAGGACCAGATTCAGGGTCGTCTGGGGAGCCTCGGCGCACGCTCCCATGACGTCCCCTGCGGCCACCTTGGCGAAGCTTGCGCCTTGCCGAAGCGCCAAAATGAGGCGCTCGAGGGCCCGATTCAGGGTCGTCTGGGGAGCCTCGGCGCACGCTCCCATGACGTCCCCTGCGGCCACTTCGGCGGAGCTTGCGCCCTGCTCGAGCGCCATAAGGAGGCACTCGAGGGCCAGATGCAGGGTCCTCTGGGGAGCCTCGGCGCAAGCTCCCCTGACGTCACCTGCGGCCACCTCGGCGGAGCCTGCGCCCTCATCGAGACTGGCCAACCCCAGGGGCGGCAGGATGCTCGGGGAGAGAGCAGCGGGCGGCTGCGTCGAGGCGCCACTGCCCCGCCTGTTCCCCCAAGCCGCTACTAGGGCGGAGGCAGGAACCAGAGCGCAGGTCTGGACGCGTTGAGGGGGCCCAGGGGCCCTGGCCAAGATGGCCTCGACGGTCGGCGCCTGCAGGCCCAGGCGCGCCGCTTCGTCGGCGGACAGGTGAGGGAAGTTCAGACGCGGAACGCGGGAATCCGAGATAGGGGACAGTGGGGCCGCACTCCCCTGAGTCAGAGTGGGCAAGGGCTGCTCGACGGCCTCGGAAGCCGTGCGCCGCGCTGCGAAGGCTGCAGCCGCGGCGCTCCCGGGGTCGCCGCTGTGGGTGCCGCTGGGATGCAGCTCGCGCCCCGAGCCCCGGCCAGGCGCGAGGCCGCTCGAAGACCCCCGTTCCTCGGCGGCACGCCCTCCGCCCTGCGGGGCCGCAGCAGCATCGCTGGAGGAGCGCGTGCCTACCGAGGACGGGGGGGCCTGAGCAGCGGGGCCCGCGCGGTAGCTGCCTGCGTGGGCGCCGCCCGAGCTCGCACCCTGGCGGGGCGCGGCCTGCCGAGGCGCCGTAGCAGGGTTCGGGCGCCGCTTCGGAGCGACCCGAGGGGCGCGCGCCTCGCGTCGCCGAGGCGACGTCACCTGTCGCGAGGGCGCGCGGGGGGAGCCGCGGGCGTCCCTGGAGCGCGACGCCTCTCGCCTGTCTGAAGGGCGAGGGGGCGGAGGCGGCGGCGGGAGCAAGGGCCGCGGAGGCTCGGAGCCTACGCGCGGACCGCGGCCCCGAGAGCGGCTGCGAGCCGAGGCGCGAGCGGCGGGCGGGGAGCCCCCCGAGCGGCGAGGAGGGTGCCCCCTGTTACCGCGCTGCTGCCTGCCCCCGTGGCTGCGGGGAGAACCCCTCCTGCTGCCGGAGCGCTCATGAGAGCGGGAGCGCTCGTCGCGGGGTCCTCGTTCAGCCGAGCCACCAGGGAAAACCGTCTGCAGGCGGCGGAGGACCTCGGGGTTCATGCCCGCCACGACGCGCTCAAGGTCCATCGAAGAGTCCGCGAGGGCGCTCAGAGAGGCGAGCGCGCCCTCTTGCAGAAGGGCGTCGTCGGAGTCGAACGCCTCGTCCTCGTCGCACGCGGGCTCCGCTCTCGAACGGCTGCGAACGCTCGCGGGCGGTGACCCGTCGGGCGAGCGCGGGGGGCACCTCGGGGCTCTGGCGTGGGGGCCCTCCGGTGCCACTCCCGCGGGCGGCTCCGACGGCTCCTCGGGCGAGAGCGGGCCGTCGACGGGAGGCGAAGAGCCGCCCCCCGAGGGAGAGGTGTGGTCCCTCCCGTGCGGGTTTGGAGACCGCGTACGGCCGCGGGCAGCGCTGGGGCTCCGCTGTGGGGAGCCCACTCCCGCGGCGGAGCTGGGGCGTGCCACGCCTGCCCAGCGGCGCGCATTGGCTGTGCGACGCGCCCTGCGGCCAGGCGCCGTGGCGGCTCCCCCCTCAGGGGCGGGGGGCGCCGCCATCGAAACCCGCCGTTGCCTGGCGGCGCGCCTGGCGCGCGCGGCGCCCGTGCGCGAGGCGGAGTGCGGCGCGTGACCACCGCGGTTGGGCTGGTCCTCGACCGCCTCATCCCGCGGGCCCAGGCGGGCGCGGACTGCGCGCCGCTCGCGGAGGCTGAAGCGGGACGCAGGGTCGTCGGCGGGCCGCGCCAGGGCGCGCGGATCCTCGGCCTCCACCTCGGCCAAGGAGCGGCCAGTAGACGACGCGGGTGCGTCCCCACCGCGAGCGGCGCGCTCCTCGTTGGCGAGGCCCGTCTTGACCTCAGCGTTGTGCAGGACGGCACGCGTGTTCTGCGGGAGGGGCCCCTCGGCGGGCGCCCTGGCCAACGGCCTCGGCCCAAGCGGAAGCCTGGACGGCTGGCTCGCCTGCGGAGGCGCGAGCACGGCGGACGCCGACTGATGCGCCGCCGCCTTCAGCAGCAGGGACTTCGCGTCGCACAAGTCCTTCCACCGCTGGACGCGGGCGACCGCTTCGGCAGCTGTCAACCCCGCGGGTGCCTTGTCGGGACGGCACGGGACCGAGAGGCGCCGGAACGAGCCCTCGATCGCGTCCCTGTGGGCGCCCTCCGCGACCCCGAGCACTTGGCGGGCTCGGCCCAGGCGGGCGGCGCGCTGGAAGGCGTGAGGTGTCGCGGCCTCGCGGCCCGTCGGGAAGTCGCGCCCAACTGTGCGAGCTTGGCCACCCCCGACGGCAGGCTGGGGGGCCGACCGCGTCTTGGGACGCGCGTCGGGGGCCGACGAGAGCGCGGGGGGAGCAACAAGGCGGGCTGCCCCCTCCGCGCAGCTGCCGGGACCCTCGTCGCGCGGCTGGAACAGCGCGTTCCGCGGCCCCACACGGGGGCCGAGCGCCTCAGCGGGCGCCCCGTCAGCGCTGCAGGCGCCAGGGGCTCCGGCAGTTGGCCCCTCGGCGTCGTCTGCAGCGGCGGTCAGCCCCACGCCCGCCGCGAGGGGGGAACAGGCCGCCCCATTGTGGCCCACGGGGCTGTCGAGGAGCCCTCGAGACAGCAGCAACGCGACAAGGCGTCCCCACAGACATGTGGGATAAGGTGCACGGGAGTCCGCGTATGCGACACAATCAAACCTGGTGAAGTCTCCCGCTTCGGCTTCAACCAGCCAGGACGGTGGAGGTATAGAAGGGGGCCTGACGGGGCGATTCCTGGTAGGATCGTCTGCTCGATGCACATCCGTTGGCACGTATAACCCTCCCATATAAAGACCTCCCCCGATCACATAAGGCAAAGTGGTGGAAAGAACGTGGGACAACCCAGGGGAGCTGCTACGCCCGTGAGCGGACGCCCCCAGGGCCACCTTCGAGTCCAGAAGAACTGGAATACGGGAGTCTGGGATCCGAATACAGCAGTACTTGCAAAGACTCTTATAAACGGTGGTCTCGAGGATGTTGATGTGACGCGGCATGCGGAACTCCCATTTATACGCCAAGCGAAAGCGAATCGCCTCCGAGAGCTCGGTTACCCAGCGCGGCGCGACGGGAGGCTCAAGAGAAGGCAGCCCCAGGTCGCGGTGCAGCTGGGTAAGCTCAGGGCCCAAGGATTCGCCGCGGCTCAGAACGGCGAGGAGGCTCCGATTGTGCAGAATCGTGTGCCACCCCCCGTGCTCAGATCGCCGCCACAGCTCGGCAGACAACTGGGAGCTGATCGGAGCGCGGACCACTCCCCCCCAGCCGAGGGATGCGTCCGTACCGAACACTTCGGAGCAGGGGCGCGCCCGAAGGTCGGTTATAGCGGTGAAGGCCAGAAATGTACAAGCCAAAAGTTCGTCACGCACCGAGGGAGGAAGATCGTACTCGATCCCGTCCTCAGTTGCCAGACGTGACAGAAAGTTGTAGACATGCGTAAATATGGCCAACAGTGGGCGGCGGTAGAGGAAAACTTGCACCCAACAACCGACAAGAGATGACAAGAGGGACCGTGTAGTGATGCCGAGATAAATCTGTATCAAGGTCAGCCTGCACAGGGCAACGGTCCGCACCAGGGGGGCGCAGACGATACCGATACGTCCCTCTACTTCGGCCCCCACCACAACTTTGTGCGTCTCCCCGCGGGCGCGTTTGCCTGGGTGCTGCACCAGGCCCACGCGCGGGTACCCTTTGTCGCAGGCGGCGAAGACCTCGCGATCCCGACGATGAGGGTCGTCAGGGCGAGGCGCCGTCCCACGCCAGGAGAGCTTTTGGAAGCCAGTATGGTCGTCAATGTTCAGCATCTCCACGAAAGGGCCCCGGGGGAAGGGCAACCGATGCACGACTTGTTCGTGAGGTCGTAAGGCGCCGAAACTGCGCAGAACACCCTCATGGGCTGAGTTGGCAATTTCAACCGCCATGTTGTCGCCCATCGCAAGAGCGTTCAAGCATGGGGCGACGTCCACGCCCTCGAGCTCGGGCCGCCAGGCGCGAAATGCCTTGAAGCGGGCCGAAGGCAGGCGAACTCGCAGAGCGTTTCGCCGAGCGCGGGCGGGGGGGACGCGGAACGTGTAGTAGAACTCCCGCAAGTCGTCGCAGGAGACCGCCAACCACTCGCCAGGCTCCAGGCCCAGGCGGCACAGCAGGAAGCCCTGGCCGAGCCGCTGCGTGCTGGACGAGATGGAGGCGCAGCGGCTGTTGACCACTGTAGGGTTAAGGATCAGACGATCGAAGTCGCTGTCCTTTGGAACCCTGAAAGCTCCACAAGCTTCATCCCAGGCGAGGTCCGAAGCGGGAGTCAGGTAGAGAGCGCCGCAGGCGTCCCACTTCTGGAGCAGGGCCCACAGCTCAGCGCGGTCCATATGGACACGTGCACCCTTCTGGCCTGAAGGCCACTCTGCCGACGGCAGCCGCATCACCTCGGGGTCGAGGAACGCCTCGCGCACACGCGCGTCGGAGAGGAAGGGAGTGGGATCGAACTCGGGCGAGTAATCCCACTTGATGCGGGAGGCCCGGACCTTGAGGTCGAAGGGCTCGGCTTGGGTGGGGTCCCAGGCCGCCGCAGAAGCCAACGAACCAGGCACGGGCGGAGCGCTGGTCGGGCAGTGCCGCATGGGGGCAGGCACGGAAGAGGAGGAGGTGAAGGAAGCCTCAAGAGCTACGACATGGGTGGCCAGGCCATGGAGCGAGACTTCGGTGGAGTCGAACTTGGCGAAAGCCCGACCAAGGTCGCTCTTGCCACCGCGGGCAAGGCGAACTGCGATCCGACACAACCGCTCAATGCGGGAGCGAACGCCCTCCTGGCAGGGCGAGGCCGTGGCGCGGACTCGGGCTTCGGCGGGAGCGAAGCTAGGGTGACCCAGCGTGAGCCAGTTCAACGCAATAACGGAATACTGCGCAAGAGTCCGTGCCGCGCGCCTGAGCCGCCAACGCTCCCTGCGCCTCGCTGACAGACCATCAGGCGGGGGACCAAGAGGTGGGGCAGGCGGACACGGCCAAGGATCGCGGGGAGGCGGCCCCAAAAAGTACGGGTCGTCCCGATCCAACGCACGCAAAGATGAGCGGGAGAATGAGCCCAGTGAACAACGAGCACCCATCCCGACCTGAGACAGCGCAGCTGCCCAGTGGGTGATATCGATGTTTGCGCCAGGAAAAAGACGCAGCAAGGAAGACACGTCAGCGACAAAGGGCGCGACTTTAGCAAGGGCAGCGGGGGTGCACGCGACAGGACGCGCGCCAGCAAGGACACCGCTCTCAGGGGCTGCACACCCCGTGCGGGGGGAGCTCGACTGAGGGCAGTGGTGGCCAAAATGGCCGGGTGGATACGAGGGGCGGCTCGGAGCGAAGCGAGAGGCGTGATGGCGGAACGAACTCCTCCCTGCGGGGCCGCACCAGCATCGCTGGAAGAGCGCATTCCTACCCTCACGGCCTCGCTGCGCCCAAGCGCGCCTAGCAGCCGCAGCAGCGTCAGCACGGACTGACTGCGGCGCTGAACCTCGGCCACTGGAGGCAGCTCCCTCGCAGGTGACGGGCAGCAGCGGCCCCGTCACTGCTTCTGGGGTGGCACCTTCGGTACCTTGGGAGGCACCTTTGGAGTCCTGGGCTGCTTGGGTACGTGAGGCGGCTGCTGGGGAAGCGCGGCGGCGCGCTCGGCGTCGAGGCGCGTCCGAAAAACCTGCAGCTCCTTCATGTACTCGCCCTGCGCGGACAGCCAGCGGAAGTCCACGAGGGGTGAAAACGGGGACTGCGCCTCGCGCTCCGTGTGCTGACTGGTGACGCGACATGGAGTGGGCTCCACCCCCGTGAGGAACCATGCGGCCTCTAGGCAGCCGCGGTCCCCCGCCTGCTGATCGATGAACATGCACTGGCAGGTCAGCAGCGTCTGAACCCCGAGCGGGTCTCGCACGGCGGGACCGTGCTGCGCCAAGGTAGCATGCCAAGCGCGCCGCCGTGCGATCCCCCGCATCTGAGTGGACGAAGAGTTGAGGTCGCCCGAAGATGCGGACGGGGCCTGAGCGTAGTCGCTCAGAAACCCCAGTAGCGGATGAGCTGCTGGGCGGGAGCCCCGCCCCTGCTGCAGGGCTAGGGCTGGAGACTGATGCAAGCACATCAGCGCCATGCTGAGGTCCGACTGGGGAGCCGCAGGAGGCGGGTCCACGGCGTCCGCGCCGCCCGCCTCGGCGAAGCCGCCGACCGAGGCAAGGTCGTGTTGCCCAGGCGGAGGCGCGGGGCCCAGCGGCGAAAGGCTTTGCTGATGGCCTTGGGGTGGCCAGGGGCAATGCAGCCATCCTGTCGGCCACGTCAGCCAGGTCCGAAGGAACCCCGAGCGACCGCGGCAGGTCGTGAGCGCTCGAATGACCCGCTGAGTCTGACAGGGGCGCGGGAAGGTCGCCGCGAACCCTGGGCGCCCGCAGCACGTCGCGTGGACTCGAGCAGATAGCACCGCTCGTAGGAGACACGAAGGCGGCCGGCGACGCGTCGAGTCGGCGCAGAGAAGAAGGGCACCGAACGTGGGCTGACGACGTCCCGTTGCCAACGCGGGACGCGCCCGCGCCACATGGAGTAGGATTTCGTGCACCTGACACGTCGACCCCGCTCGCGGGACAGGTCGGCGGCCAGAGCCCGCCCGGGTCGCCCGTGCAGCCGAACTCAGAAGTAGACTCTGCCAGCACCGACGCTGTGTCGGGCGGGGGCGTGGGGGGGTCCCCATGCACCCCGAGCGACCGCGGCAAGTCGCAAGTGCCCGAGCCCGCAGCACCGCGCGAAGGCACAGCGGCGGCGGGTGGAGGAGTAGCCTGGCAAGCAGCCGCAACGAGAACCCCCCGTGAAACAGCGGCATCGGCGGCTGACGCCATCGCATATGTCCTCATGTGGGGCGGCAGGGCTGACAAGGATGAGGCTGGATCCCCGAATAGCCCGAGCGAGTGCAACAAATCGCGGGCGCCCGCACGCGGGGATGGACCACTGGCGGCGGGCGCGCCGACACCACCCACGAGGCTGGTAGGCGGTGGGAGCCCTCCGAAATCACCATACCAACCCAAGTCACGGGCAGCGCACGCCCAAAGTGAGGCGGGATCAACAGCGTTACGGTGGAGCGACGGGAGCGCCTCTGGGTCGGCGAGACCTGGCGGCGGCCCCGCCCGCCCGGCTTGGAAGGGCGATCCACCACCGACGAGAAACGACTCCGCGGGCGTGCACGGACTGATCGCAGGCGGCACCCGAGCGCCGGCCTCCATGCCGGAGAAACGCGGAAGCGATTCCACACGCCACACATCCGGCTCCAACGGCGCGACCAAACCGGGTGGCGGACGAGGAGGCAACCCCGTCGGAACCCGTGGCGACGGCGGCCTTCGCTCGGCAGCCGATGGAGGGCCAAGGCCCGGAGGGGGGCCGATACCCAATTCGGCGAGGCCTGGGGGCGGCAGGGGACGCCTGCCCTGCAGCGTCGGCGGCGGGAGGGTGCAGATAAGGGGCACACCGCGCTGAACGTCAAAGGCGCTCGCCAACAAAGCGGGTGGCTCAGCTGATGACGCGTCCCACCAGGACGAGGACAGGCCCGCCGCGTCGGTGCCTGGAACCCGGAAGGCCGCGCGAAGCGGCCACTCGGTGCCCGCTGAGCAAGCGGGGCCCCGGTCGAGCCATGGCGTTGTGAGGGGGGGAGGGGAGTGAGTGAGGAGGTGGAGGTTAGCAGGACTCTCCTCCTCCCATTCCCCCGTCCCCAAGGCGGTTCCCTTCGCGCGCTCTGCCTCCTCGCCCGCGGTTCGGCGGGCGTGAGGCTGGCTCAGAGTTGCAGTGGGCTGCGGGCGGTGCGTACTGCGCGGCGGTGGCTGGTGGGGCGCGAGCAGTAGACCGTTCCTCCCTCTGGCGGCTTGTTCTTCGCTGCGGAGACCCAGGTCTTCAGCCTCCTCGTACCCCTCCTCGTCCTCGTCGTTTCCCCCCGCCTCGATGGAAGAAGAAGAGGGAGGCGAGGGGAGGAAAGGCGGGAGCTTTTGGGTTCGCGTCGCTGAGGCAGCGCTCCGCTGAGCAGTCTCGTTGCGAGAGCGCCTGCCGGCGAGCGGTCGCGCGGCAGCAGCTGTAGCAAAGGAGCGTAGGTCGGGCCAGATGGGACCTCCGCCGACAAGCGGATGCGCCATCCAGGCGGCCAGAAGGGAGAGGAAGAGCAGAGCGCGCGCGAGCGAGCGCGAGCGAGCGAAGCTCGCGCGGAACGGCTCAGGAGGACCGTCCGAGGGGCTCGGCCCCGCGAGGCGGTGAGGGCCGCCTCGAGCTGAGCGCGGCGCGCTGAGCGGGCGCCGACGAAGGCACCGACCCCGGGACGCAGGGCCCGAGCCCTGTCGAGCGCCTGGGCTCCTGGCCCGCAAGCAAGCGCTCGGGCCGCGCGGCGGTCCTGCTCGAGCGGAGCAGGCGCCGCACCGCGCGGCCAGGCGAAGGGCCAGAGCCTCCGCCACAGGCACGGGCCCAGCAGCCCGGAGCAGCAGCCTGCGCAGGCGCTGCACGCGGCCGTCACCCAGAGGAGGGCAGCGACCGTCGAGAGCAGCCGGGGAGAGGCCCCGCTGCTCAACTCCACCGCCTGCCCGAGGCAGACGGTGGGACAGGCAGAGCCCGCCGAGGGGAGGGGGCAAACGGCCCCCTCACCCCCAGGCGGGTCTGCCTGTTGGGTGGACCAGGCGGTAGCGGAGGCCCCTGGTCCTGAAGCACAGAAACGGGGGCGGCGACGAGCCGCTCGCAGAGCGCGGCCCGCACCCCCCGAAAAAGAATGTCCCCCGCGCCCTGGAGAGCCACCTACGCGATCGCCTGCATAAGGCGCCCGCGCGCGCGGCCGAGGGGGGCGCTTTGGGGCTGAGAAGCTGCAGAGACAGCAAGAGCGCGGGTCGCAAGGAGAATAGAGAGGAGCATGATGATGATGAAGATGAAGATGAAGATGAAGATGAAGATGATGAAGATGATGAAGATGATGATGATGATGATGATGATGATGATGATGATGATGATGATGATGATGATGATGATGATGATGATGATAATGATGATAATGATGATAATGATGATGATGCTGATGAGGAGGAGGAGGAGGAGGAGGAGGGGGCGAAGGAGGAGAAAGAGGAGGAGGAGGAGAAACAACATTAAGAATATGAGGAGAGAAGGAGGAGGAACAGGAAGAGGAGGAAGAGGCGGAGGAAGAAAGGAAGGAGGAGGAGGAGGACGAGGAGCAACAAGATTTCTAACAAGGGCGGCGACGAGGAATGCGGTTATAATATCGCCCACGGGGAGAAAGGTGGATGGGGAAGGTGGAGGTAGATAGGAAGGATCTATGGAGGGAGGCGAGTAAAGAAAATCCAGGAGCGGATGAGAACGGGAAAACGGGAACGGGGGACGGAAGGAACGACAGAATGGGAAGGGGCGGGGGGGGTGCATAACTGGACCAGCAACATGACAAGAACGCGACACGAGGAAACGTGACGAGGCAAAAAGCAACGATACCGCCAATCTTGCGAATCCTGGGGCACTTTCGGGCAAAACGACGGTGCGTTGTTGTGCGCAACTGCGCCGAATTCGAAGAACTGGGGAGAAACAACAACTGAGAGAACAAAAGCAATTATTTGGCCGTGAAGCTACTAACTGCGCGACCCGGACGTCGAATGGCAAGTGGTCCGGTTAGGTTAAAAACCACTGGGACGCGAGAGGGTACGATCAAACGCCTACACTGGGGAAGGGTGATCAGTTCGAAAGTGCACCACGGGCGGAGGGGTGATCCAAGGGGGCGAGGAGTCGAACGGGGGAAGCGGTGGAGGCGGAGAGCGGGGGGAGGGAAAGGGGAGGAGCCAAACCAAGTGATGCGCGTCATATCTGACGTCCTAACCTCCCTCCCATCCCTTACCGTGGCGTAGATATCCTCTCTATTCGCACAGTCGGATGTCGAGCAGGGCAGTGATCGCGAGCGGGTGCGCGATGCATGGTCGAGCACGGCATGACATGGCGTAGAAGAGCACGCCACAGCGAATCATGCCATAGCATGGCGTGGCATTGCGCAGTGAGGCATTTCATCACAAAACGTTGCAACGCAAAACGTGGCATCGCACAGCGGCGCAGAACGCAACACCGCACATCATGTCATGGCATGGCGCTGGGTTGCTTAGAGGGTAAGTGGATCGTCTTCGAAGGTCGAAGGGTCTGGGCCAGTTTGGAGTCGCGACTCCATGTTGAGCTCCCTGGGCTCCCCGACAAGCTCCCCACAAGGCGGGGCTGATGGAAAGCACCCGCTGGCTCTGCTTGCAACATCGCCTTCTCGAAGCAGAAGCGGGGTTCCCGATTGATACTTCCTGAAAACGACGGCGCCCCAAACTGGGGGGGGCTTCTGCGGCCCCAAAATCAACGAATCGACATCGCATGTGTAATCACTTCCGATTGTTTTTTCGGGGGGGCCTTTTTTAGAGTTTGGGGCCTATTTGGAAGGACCCAAAACCATGCCGTGGCATGGCGCTGGAAATAATGACGCCAACGCTGCAGCGGGAGTACGATTCGGAACGCGCGACGCGCAGAAATGAGGCCAGCGCTGCAGCGGAAGCACGATTCGGAACGAGCGGTAGCCCGAAAACAAGGCCAGCGCTTCAGCAAATCAGAATTTTTGGAAAAACCCAAGCGAAAACCCGTTTCCTGGGAATCCAATATAAACAACTGGTACGCGGATGGGGGCCGAACATCTCCCGGACGTCACCAGGGAGAGGAGAGTAGTATTCATATTGTGCAAGTGTGGAGAAGGGCGACAAAAAAGAGGGCAGGGAGGGACCAGGGCGGGGGGAGGGCTGGGCTGGTTTCGTCGGTATTCCACTCCATCTGGTGGCGAAGGATCTGGAAATGCGGGACGCTGTCCGGGGGTCGCGTTGCTGCATCCGCGGCCTCTTGTATCGGCTAGCCTAAAATGTCCTTCTATCGCGGCTCGTCATCACCGCCTATCTGCGCCCGCGGCTTGACCAAAAACTCGGCATGAAATGAACGGGCCCTTAAAGAAACGAGTCCAAGACCCAGGACCTGGAGGCCTTCACCCATGACCAACTCTTCGTCGTCATGAGCCGTTCACTGACAGTTTCGGGGCCCGTGGGGGTCCCGCGGGGCCAGAAATGGGGAACAACCTCAGGACCCGCTTGATTGACGGCGAAGGAAAGAAGAACAAGGGATGAGAGAAGCACGTGGAGAAAAAGGGAAGAAGCCTCACGGTTGATTGATCGATGGGCTGATCTTTGCCCTCAACTTCCAAGGCGGAGCACTTGGAGCGGGGGGGACTGGGGGGGCCCGACCACGCAGGCAGGGCGTCCCGCCTCGCCCATGCACTCGGCGGCCGTGCCCAGCCGCGGAACCTCGACAGGAGGGTGGAAGCGCGAGGCGGGACTGTGGGTCGCTGTTCCCGCGCCCGCTTCTCCTCACCCTTTTTCCCAACCCTCCGTGGTTGGGTATTCGTTTTGAATAAGGGACTATGGTCTCCACCTTCCTTCCTCCCGCCTCCCTCCCTCCTCCTGCGTCCTGCTTCTTGCTTTATTCCCAACCCGCCACCCCTGGGGGGCTGCGATCTGTGAAACTGTTGCTACTTTCGAGGCCTGCTGGGGGGGCCAGCACAGCGACGCCACGCGCGGACCCAAATTAGACCTCGCCATCCCTGGGGGGCTGCGATCTGTGAAACTCTCGCCACTTTCGACGCCTGCTGGGGGCCCCAGCGCAGTGACGCCACGCGCGGACCCAAATTAGACCTCGCCATCCCTGGGGGGCTGCGATCTGTGAAACTGTCGCCACTTTCGAAGCCTGCTGGGAGGCCCAGCATAGTGACGCCACGCGCGGACCCAAATTAGACCTCGCCATCCCTGGGGGGCTGCGATCTGTGGAACTGTCGCCACTTTCGAGGGCTGGTGGGGGGCCCAGCACAGTGACGCCACACCCAAATTAGACCTCGCCATCCCTGGGGGGCTGCGATCCTGTCGCCACTTCGAGACCTCGCCACGCGCGGACCCAAATTAGACCTCGCCATCCCTGGGGGGCTGCGATCGGTGGAACTGTCGCCACTTTCGAGGCCTGCTGGGGGGCCCAGCACAGTGACGCCACACGCAAACTCAAATTTGACCTCGCCATCCCTGGGAGGGCTGCGATCTGTGAAACTGTCGCCACTTTCGAGGCCTGCTGGGGGGGCCCAGCACAGTGGGGCCACACGCAGACCCAAATTAGACCTCGCCATCCCTGGGGGGCTGCGACCTGTGAAACTGTCGCCACTTTCGAGGCCTGCTGGGGGGCCCAGCGCAATGACGCGCTACGCGGATCCACAATAGACCTCCGTATCCTTGGACCGGAGGGGCTGCGGGTCAGGAGGAGGCGGCGGAGTCGGAGGAGGAGGAGGCGAATGAGGAGCAGGACGTTCGCCGCTTGCCTGGGACGTCGTCGGCGTCGTCGCCGCCGTCGTCGTCATCGTCGTCGTCGTTGTCGCCGTCGGCGTCGTCATCGTCGTCGGCGTCATCATTGTTTCTGGGACCTCACCGCAGACTCAAGTTAGACCTCGCCATCTCTCGGGGGCTGCGATCTGAGATCCCCGCTTTCGAAGTGGCTAGGGGTGATCAGGGATTGTAACTACAATCAGCTTTATCTAGTCCTTGTCCTGTAGTCAGTGTCCTGCGAGTCTCCCGAATTCCGTCTGCAGACATATGTAACCCTCGCTCCGTCATCGCCCCCTTATAAAGTGTCCTAAGCTATTTTCGCCCCGCGTTTGCGCAGGGGTTGGGTACGTCGCCAGGGTAATTGTTTATTTTTAATGTGTGGATTGTTGTTTTACTGTTGCTTTTGGTTTTCTTGTTTCCAGCGGGGCCCCGAGGTGACGTCCGCGGCGAGGGGCGACGGGCAATGGTAGCCCTCGTGGACTGCTGCTCCTGCAGGCCGGGGGGGCACTGAACGCCCCGCGGCCGCCTCCCGCGGTGACCTCCGCGCGACAAGAATGGCGGGGCACCGGGGGGCCAGGAAACTACAGGCATCGGAATCAACGAACTCCTCGGCGAGATCGCGGCAGCTATGACTAACTCTTGAATGTCCTCTTCGTCTCTGAGCGACCCCAACGTTGCCAGCAACTGCTCTTCCAAACAGTCGGCCCTCCTCATGTGGGGGCTCCTCTGCTTGGGACGCGTGTCCCCGTGACAACGCTGGTGGCTGACTGGCGAAAAACGGGTTCCCTCCTGACCCTGGATGCCCCCCTTCAGGGCGGGCGTGGAGGGGGGGGGGGGGCGGGCAGAGGGGGCGAGGGGAATGGAAGGGGGAGGAAAGGACGGGAGGGGGCGCGAGCCTCTCCACGGCTCTCTGTTGGCTCTCGTCGTTGAAGTCGCAGCCCGTTGCCAAATCGATGTTGGTGCCCGCCCTGAAGTGGCGGCGGGCCGCGAGTCTTCTGGTCCGCGCCTCCCCGCCACGTGTCTCCGCGATGTCGGTGCCGTGGTCACTGTCGGTGAGGTAGGCAAGGAGGTGGCGAATGTAGTCGAACTTGGCAGGCCGTGTCGTTTGAGCATTCGCCAAATGGCGATCTGACGCCGGGGCCAACGAGCCGTGGAACCACCAGGTAGGCAACCCTGAGGTGCAACTGCCGTGGAAATCGTCGTCGTCGCACTTGTCGGCGAGACCCGGCTCGCAAATTGCTGGAAAACCACGAAGATATGGGGCCATTCCCGATAGGTCAGTGCCGCAGTCGTCGTTGGGGTCCTCTACGACCTGCTTACGTGCATTGGGCACGTGGCCTTCTTTTCTTTTTGCTTTCTGGCGCACGCGCTCTGCCGCAGGGTCGGCGCTGACGACGTAGTTGCCGGACACCTTTCGTTCAGCTGCTGGGTGGGCGCTGGCAACATAGCTGTCAGACGCACCGCTAGTGCAACTGGGCCCCCCAAGTGTTTTGGCGCAGCTGGGGTCCCGATTGTTTGGCGCAGCTGGTCCCCCCAGCTGTTCGGCGCAACTGGGGCCCCGATGGCTTGGTGCAGCTGGGGCCTAGTTGCAAGGGGGCTGAACATTTGCGCCGCCCGTCTGGGAATTCCTGAAGCCAGACTATTTCCGTTCAGGAAATCATTGATTGTCCACAAGAGTGGAGGGGTCAGCTATAACAACTTAACCCAAACTGGGCCCCTGGCTGCTTGGTGCACCTGGACCCCCGGCTGCTTCTCCCCGGGTTGACCGTTATGCAGTGGCGTTCGAGTCTGGTGCTGAATCTGCCGCTGCGCCTGATCTAAAGCGCACCTTCCGTGGTGCGCTGCTGTTCCTTGAAGTACAACTGCAGTGGGGCGATGGACGTAGCGCGTCGCGGTGCATCAGGGCCGAATATGCGTGATGATTGGTGGTCGTCCAGTCGTCGCGTGCTCCTCCAACTTGATGTCGCATCGGAGCAGTTGGTTGGGGATGGGTGCGCAGGTGAGCATCGTGAAGGCTATGTCGCTGTGTTCGGCATCTGGGGCCAGAGGCTGGTGACGAGCCCGGTGCTTGCTGGAGTGCGTCGCGTTGGTGTCGGTCACTTGCTTCGCGGCTGGACGTCGCCGCTGGGGTCCGTGCAGGCCGAAGATCACGACCCTGGTGCTGGCGTCCTTGGTCCGGGCACACTAGTCGGGGAGTAAGCCGTGGATTCGGTGCGCCCCGTCCCGTTTCGAGTCGCGCGTGATCCACGGCAAGCTGTAGCTTGCGCTGGGGAATGTGCCGTCGCATAATGTCCTGGCGGCGTCCTCATAGGAGGTGGCGCGTATGGCGTCGTAGCAGTGGACCTGTAGTGCTAGTGATGCGTCTCGCCCCCTCTCTGGGGCCCAGGCGGGGCGACCTGGTCCTGCTGCCCGATTGTGCTCGGGCCGTTCGGCTGGCGTTGGCTGCCCCGCGCCCCCCTCATGGGGCACCTCCGTGGAGTCTTCGGCTGCGTAGTTGCCGAGAGACCCCGGGGATGCATAGCTGTCTCCCTGCTTCTGGATCGGACCGTTGATGGGGCGCGTCATGCCGGTGTGTCTGAAGAGTTTAGATCCGCGAGAGCTCGGAGGAAGGTTGGGGAGTACCGCGATCTCTGCATCGTCGATGATGCGCTGCAGGATGAGCTAGGCGATTCGCTGGCCTTGCTCGACCACGAGTGTCCGCGGACTGGTATTGTGTGTGGTCACCTTGATCTCGACGCGGTAGGCGGGGCCCGCTACGCCGCCCAGGACGTCGGTGCCTTTGAAGGCCAGTCCTGAGCGCGGGGCGACCCGCAGGCACATGGGTGGCGGTGCAAGAGCTGCCGCGCCCGTAGCCACCAGTTCCCGTCCGTTGGTCGCGAGACTGACGTCCGCGCTGGCGTGCAGGTCGTAGCCTGCTGCCCGTGGCTCGCCCCGCGCTGGTGCTTGTGCGTTGGGGCACAAAGGCTGGATCTTGAGCTTCCTGAGCTCGCGGCCGTCGCTGGTGTCGTCGTCCTGGCGATTGTTGCAGCCCCCAAAGGTTGGTCCAGGCGCCGGTGTCGACGATGACGTGTAACTGCCCGCCCGCATGGTCGGCGCTCGCCAAGTAGCGCGGAGAGTCGGTTGACGAACTCGTGCCCGAACCTGGCGATGTAGGCCACCGCGGGAGCGTGATTAGGTCGGTGCGGCGGCATATGTAGGTCCAGGTAAGCGTCGTGCGGTACCGCCACATCAACGGCGGGCATAAAACTGGAAGCGCGGCTCGGTGACCGCGCGAGGTCCTGCCGTGGCGTCCCGGGTGCTGGCGCGGTCCTGGGAGACTGTGTGCGGTGGGTGCAGTCGTTGCGCGCGGTCGGGAGTGGCGCCCGCGCTGTGTTCGGATCGGCCGCCGCTCGGCGTCCAATTGTCGCGGCCGGCGAACCGCGTGGCCAATTTCCCAGATGGCTGGCTCACGTCGACGGGGGCGTTGTGATTGAATGGAGCCAGGTCGTTGGGGGACTCCTGCGCTGGCGGAGGCGCTGCTGCCGGCGCGGACTGTGGTTGATGGTGTGTATGCCCAACCAAGTCGGCAACTGCACGTCGGCAGGTGGGGTCGCAAGCATGGCCACTCGGGCATTGATATCGCTCGCCAAGCCGCGCTCTTGAGCAGTGGGAAGGCGCTGGCTTCTCCGGTCCAGCGTGGTGGTGTCGGTGGTGGTGCTGCTGCTGATGCTGCTGGAGCTGCGGGCGCTGCGGGCGCGGCTGGCGCGGCGACGCCGACTCCTGCCGAGCGGGCCGGCGACGTAGTTGCCAGACCCGCAAAGTGGGCAGAGTCTTGCCGCGCGCGGCTCATGGGCCCAGCCATGCTTTTAGCTCGGCTTCGCACGGAGTGGAGGGGGTGCGAGGAAGATGAAGGTCCGGCCCAATTTGACGAGTGGCTGTGGCCCACTGCCTGTCGCGGGCCGTCGGACGAAGCACGCGGCGCTGCTGTGCTAGCCGGCCGAAGTGCAGCCGTTGCTGGAGTCGGTCGCCCGCCCTTCCAAGGGTCGGCGCTCTGCGCGGTGTCGCCGTCGCAGGGCACCCCGACCATGGGGGGTTCCCGAGGCGTCCCTGGTCATCCAGACTGCGCGTGCGCCTGGTGCGGGCCGCTGAGCGGCTGGCCCAGGCGCTCTCTTCTGTCCTCGATGTGCACGTCGCAAGGGCGTCGGCGGCAATGCCGGCGCCGCCGAAGCCGGGGCGTTGCAGAAGAGCGCGCGCCCTTGCAGGCGGCGCCGGGGGCAGTCTCGCACGAGGTGCTCCCCAATAATCGCTCCGTCGCAATCGGGGCCCTGTGGGTTGCGTCTGCGTCCGGAACCCACGCCGCCGTCCCTGAACTTTCGTCTCCCCTAGCCCGTGCCCTCCCCGAAGCCGGCACGAGCTTCCGGGAGGTCATTATCGGGCGCGTCGGCGCGGAAAGCGCGGCGGCCCTTGCCTTCGCCTCTACCCTCGTGTTTGATGGCCCCCCGCGCGCGGCGCGCGGGCTTGAGATTGTCGTGGCTGCGCCAGCGGGGCTTGGCGCGCTCGTGTGCCCGAGAGAAGCGTGCGCCGCGCTGTCCCGCTGGAGCGTCGCGTAGTTGGGGATCGTCGGTCGCTGCCCCTTCGCCGAGCGAGCTTGCGGCGTCGGTGCGGGGGCTAAGATCGACGCCTGCTGCAGGGTGCGCCACTGGTGCTGAGGGCGCCGTGCCGGGGTCGGCAGCGGCAACGGCTGCAGGCGGGCTGGGCGTTGTTCTGCTTTGAACCCGACCTTGCGCGGGCGCGCCCGCGAGGTGCGTCTGGCGTCGGGTCGAGTGAACGGCCGAAGCGAGATTGCCTGGCGAGCCCTCGACTGCGCGCCCATGCCGTCGCAGCTGGCCCGTCGAGCGAGACGGCTGCCGCGGGTTTGTCGGGCGGGTTCTGTTGCAAAGCTGCTGGACCATGGTGGGCCTTGTGTTCGACGTGCCCGCCGCGCGCAGCAAGGGGTTGCTGAAGCCGTCGTGGTCGATCATGATTTGCCCGGCCTGCCTCGCGCTGCTGCCGGGGATGTCGAACCTGGTGGTGGTGGTGGGGGGGGGGGATGTCGATGCGCTCCCGCGGCAATCTGTTGGAATTCATTAGGGCCGATCCCGCTCGGGCGCGCCCCCCCCGCTCAGCTGGCCCCGCGGTTCGGCCAGGCTGTGCGCGTGGAAGGTCATGGGCGGTGCTGCGTGCCCATGAATATGACCTCGCTGGATCAAGAATGTGGGCGGCCACTCGTCCGCGTGCTCGCGCGCCGTGCCAGCGGGGCGAGACGAGGCGCGGGCCGCTTGGCGGGGCTCGTCGAGGTCGGAGTTCGTCACAGATCTGATCGCGACCCCCTGCGCCCAGCGTTGGAAGGGCGCGCGAGCTCGATGCTCGGGCCCCCGGGCGCGGAGGCGCCGCGCGTTGCCGCCGACGCCGCCGCCGGCGCCCGTGCAGGCGACGCAGCCGGCGGCGACGACCATGCCCGCCCCCTGTCTTCCATCTGGAGTGGAGCCCCCTCCATGCAGAGAGGAGATGCTGGAGCTCTGGTGCCCAGCAACGGCGCTGCTCCGGTCGAAGACAACGAAACCGTCGTGGGTCTCTATCCTGGGTGTACTCTGCCTCGTCAGCGTATTGGGCATGTTATGATGTCGCGTGGTTGGTGTGCGATCGGCACCTGGAGAATTCCGCAACATAGTCATGGGAATGCTAGTCGTGAGTCGCTTCGTCATTCTACTGGCAAGCCAGTTGTACGTCTGTCAAGAGGAGTGCGCATCGGGGTCCCCGTTTGCCAACTGACAGGGACTGCGTGACAAATATGGGAGGTCCTGTTCCACGAGGTCGGAGACGGATAATTTCAGAATCGTTGCGCGGCCCCCTGGAGAGCTGACAACATAGTCGTCAGACCCTTCATTATATTCTCGCTTTTCCCTGCCTGCGCCTCCTTATGCAACGTTGTCACAGAGAGCTCGGGGCGCTTGACCAAAGCCGATGATGTGGGCGTCTGATCAATCGACTGCCTGACACCCTCGGCTACGCCCACAGGCGGATGCAATGGGGGCGTTGCGTCCGTTGCCTCTTTCTCCCAGGACTCCTGCAACGTAGTCGCAAGAATCTTGGGGCCCTTCGCCAACGCCGTGAGCGCGAGCGTAGCGTTGAGAAACTGCGTCACGTCGGAGGTTGCACTCGCAAGCGAATGCAATGGTGATGTTGGGCCCGCGGGCTGCTCGGCCATAGTCCGAGCAAGCCTGGGAGAAAATGCCGGAATGGAGAGCGCGGGGGGGCGGGCCTTGGAATCGAATCTCTTGCGGTCGTAGTTGTACGCCTCCCCCGTGGTCGCTCCTGGTGGATGGGCGGGCGCTGCCCCGGCGGCCCCTGGAGATCCGCCGCCCGCCAAGATGCGCGGGTAGTAGATCGCGAACGCGGAGAAAACGGCCCCGCGAGATGTCGGCGCAGCTGGCTGAACGCGGTGAACTTGACGAGGTCATTCTTCTACTGGTTGAAGCGCTTCGCGTAATGGACATTATCGAGGCAACGCAGGAAGGGAATGCCGCGCGGGCCATGGCGGCGGCGGCGTGGAGGGGAACCGAAGATCCGCTACCAACTGAGAATATGGGATGCGCCGTGAGGGATGTTGAAAACGCTGTTTTTACGTTGCCGAACACGGGGCATGTCTGACAAACGACCAACACGAGCACGGTGGGATATCCTACTGCGCCCCCGAACCGAAACTGCGGCGGCGAAGGAGGACGACTCAAAGGGCAAAAGGAAACATTCGGTAGGTACCGTTCGAGTCCACGAAGTGTGAGGGGTGTGCCGAATCGCATGGGGGTGCGCCATTCGGACTGTGCCGCTGGGGACCTTCGGCAAGGCTGCCTCTGGGGCCGCGGAACGCACGGGGTTTGTTTCGCCCCTGCTCGACGGCGCCGGGCTGGCGAGGTTGGCGGCGGGAGATCTACTGAACAAGCTCCCACGGCGGCTGCATTTCCGCGACTCCGTACTGGCTCAGATAGATACAGACTTCGCGCAAATAGTCGCCAGGTACTGGTCCCCAGACGCTGCGCGTAGACTGGGCGGAAGCCCCCCGCGCCGACCCATTGCGGGCGACGTCTGGGGCCTCTTCCTGAAGCGGCCATCCAGCGGCTCTGGCGCAGAGCAGGCCACCCCCTCACCATGGGAGAGACTGGTGCGGTCATTATCCTGGGACTCTCTGCTCCTCATTGTAGGAGACAGCCCCTGTGACAACCTGTCAAGGGCCGGCAGTCTGGGAGGGGGGGCGGATTGGTCGGGTCGGACTCCTGGCACTTCTTTGCCACGCCCTTGGCAGCCCTTGGCAGCCCTGGCCGTGCACATCTGCCCAGATCTCCACGTGCACGTGGTCAGTTAGAACGTCTTCCCTACGGGCGAGGCGCACCGCAGCGCCATGCTGGAAGCGCCAGGTGCCCTCCCAGGACACGCTGTCGCTATGAACTCTGCGACGTGTGTTGCGAGCCCTAGAAGAAGGACCTGGATGGCATCCTTCGGGCCCTCCACCGTGATCGATCACATGGCCTTCGCGCGGACCCCCTCTCCCCGGGAACGTAGGTGGGCTCTCCAACCTGACGGGGCGGTCCCCGCGTGGAACCGATCCAGGGGGGGGGCCCGGCGAATCCCTGCCAATCAGCTGCCAGCTCGGGGAGCCGTATCTATTGTATTGCGAGGACAGCCCTAACCGATGGTTCCTTACCCAGAGGGTCGTGGGCCTCATGGCATAGGCACGGTACCCATGAATTGTCATGTACCCATGATTCATGTAACGTGGGCAGAATTTACATATCGAATTCCAGGTCCGCATATCATGGGTACATGCGATCATGTACTCATGTTGTGGATGCATCATATCTCATGTCGTATCACAGTGATATATATATATATATATATATATACATGTATATACATGTTAGTCTGTTATGTTTATATGATGTATCATAGTGTCATATACCGTTTTCCATGCGAACATGTCGGGAGCGCGCACGCACTTCAACTCCGCGCTCTCGGACGCGCCGCGCCGCAGCCGACCGAGCGGAAGCGGGGTAGAGATCGAGGATATCTCCGACTCAGGGCCCAGAGCGTCGACGGGCGCCCCCTCCACGGGTAGCCCGCGCCCGTCCTCGGCCAGAACTGACCGCGACGCGAGGGGGAGAGTGATATATACATATATATATATATATATATATATATATATATATTATATATATATATATGTGTGTGTATGTGTGTATATATATATATATATCTGTGCACACATATAAATATGTACATTTATATGTACAGATATACAAAGCACGCCCTGCAGGGTGAAATCGTCGATCCACTGTCCAACTCGATCGCCTTCCGCTGGTTTTGCGGATCGTCTCGAGGGCCGACGTCGGTCGGTGCTTCGGCGCGCGCGGCGGCGGCGGCGGGCGTCCAGTCTACTGGCGGCTGCGTCGAAACACGTTTGCCCAAAAAAAACAACAGCCGCAGTGCACCGAGGGGGCTGAGGGGTGAGGAGGGGAAGGGGGCTGCGCCGTGAGCTGCAGGAAAAATCGAAAGGCGTCGAACACGTGCAGGAAGAGGGGGTGGCAGGGAAGAGGTGTATTTTTTCCGACGATCGTATGCGTATATATCCACGTTGTCGCTTTCGCGACGGGCACGTGCCGCGCTCCTGAGCGAACAGAGGCGCTGGGGGGGGGAGGGAGCTCGGATGCGGTTTCGGGTCGGGGGGGGAAGTGCAAGAGATTAATTTCGAATTCCATGATGTGGTGTTTTCCTCCGCCTCCTGCATCGCCGACTCTGCCCGCCCCTCGACCCCGGGGGTCTCTGACGCCCAGCGGCTGTGGAGGATGTATCGAGCACTTTTTGCGGGGCATCGCGGCATCGCGTAACATATAAATTCGTGCATGCAACGGCGCAGATCGCATGCGATCTGCGCCGTTGCATGCAGGAACTGTGAAGAAAGATTGTGATATCTGTGTTTTGGACCCGCGCCATACATGTGTGATCATGAGCGCACGTCGCTTGACTTGCTCGTGATTCCCGCGACATTCTCCAGAAATACGGCGGGGCGCGGTTCCGAGACCGGGCGCGAGGAGGGGGGGGCTCGAGGGCGACCTGCGGGGGTCGAAACGCAACGAGCGCGGGCAGGCGCATGCCTGAAGCGTGAAACTTGCAGTCGGGGGAGACTGGGATCGAGGATCGAGGGCTTGCAAGGAAGGACTGATGCGTGGATCGGGGGCCGAGGGGATGGGGATCGATGGGGAATCGACGATCGCGGAGGATCGAGGATCGACATCGATGAGATCGGGGGCCGAGGAGGACGTGATCTATAGGAGGTAAGTCGCGAGGAGCAAGGGTCGAAGAGGATCGAGGAGGACGATCGCGAGACCGAGGAAATGGGGATCGAGGGCCCAGAAAGAAGGGGATGCGCCCGCGGGCGCGTTTTTTTCGCGCATCATGGATCGAACCGGCACCTCAGCCTCACTAGGATTTCGCTCGCGCTGGTGCGCTGGAACTCCTATCGGCGATCGATGGGGATGAGAAAGGAGGGGGAGCAGGAATAAAGAAGGAGGAGGACGGGGGGGGGCTCGATGAGTTGAAGGAGGAAGGGATAGTATACATGACACAACATATATGGTGTCCGAGTGCGGCGCGTCGCACAGCAACAGCGCCATGTCCTTCGCCTCCTGGGACTGTGGTCCCAGGGGCGAAGGGGGAAGCGGCGCGCGCCGCTCAGTGGCCCATTGGGCGTGCAGACGCTCGCTCCGAGATAGCTTTCCTCCTCCTCCTCCTCCTCCTCCTCCTCCTCCTCCTCCTCCTCCTCCTCCTCCTCCTCCTCCTATTCCTCTGCCTCTTCGTCCCCCTCCCCCTCGGATGTTGCCATGGTGAAACGGGTGAAACAAAGGGGGGCTTTGCTCCCTGGGCGCGGGGGGGGATCGGAGGCGGCGGCCCTCCCCGCCCTCGCGGGGCGGCTCTGCCGCGTAGGGGCGTCGTGGAGGGGCTTGGAGGTGAGGATCGATGAGGAGGAGGAGGGGCTCGGAGGTGAGGATCGATGAGGAGGGGCTCGGAGGTGAGGATCGATGAGGAGGAGCTCGGAGGCGGCGGCCCTCCCCGCCCTCGCGGAGCGGCCTTGCCGCGCACGAGGCGGCGGCCCCCCCCGCCCTCGCGGGGCGGCCTTGCCGCGCACGTGTGAGGATCGAGGAGGGGGGGGAGGGGCGAGGCGGCGGCCCTCCCAGCCCTTGCGGGGCGGCCGACCGCTCGGCGCTGGAAGAGGGGGCGAGGGGGTTGCGAGTTTTCCTCGCTGGGGGGGTGGCGCATATATAGATACAAATTTGTATATGCACGTTGCCGTGCTCAAGAATAACATCAAGTATGCGGCCCCCGTCGGCTGATCGCTCCATCGCGCTGCCCCTGTCGGCTGGCCGCTGGCGGCCAGCCGACAAAGGCCGCATAGTTGATGTTTTCGTGAGCTCGGCATCTGGCGCGCCCAACTGCACCGCGTCGGTCACGTGGT
Source organism: Prorocentrum cordatum (assembly GCA_963575745.1). Classification (NCBI taxonomy): domain Eukaryota; class Dinophyceae; order Prorocentrales; family Prorocentraceae; genus Prorocentrum; species Prorocentrum cordatum. The sequence continues at coordinate 29,510 of CAUYUJ010013847.1, read as the reverse complement.
GGACGCGGCTGGCGATCGCCTGGCGGAGGCGGGGGGGGGGCGGAGGGGGGCGGAGGGGGGGAAGTCAGGCCAGCGCGATTGCCGCTCTCTGCAATGGCGACCCCCAACTCCGCCATCCTCATGCTCATCCTCATTCTCATCCCCATCCCCGCCCTCATCCTCGTGGTCCTCCTCCTCCCCCTCCATTCCGTCTCCTTTTCCGCATGCCTTCCTTCCTTCAGATCTCCTTCCTAGGACCTCCCACCTCGCTTGCAGCCTCCTCCTCGGGTCGCCCTCGACATCGCTCAAACTCTTGCAGCTGCAGGCGGGGGGGGGGGGGGGCGGACGGGGGCAGAGGAGGCAGCGCAAGATCAGACGGCGATGAGGTCCGCAGGAGGGAGTCGATGAGACGGAGCGGGACGATGATTCTCTGCAGCAGCGCGCGGGGGAACCCGGGCGCCCCAAGAGGTGTCATTCACATTGAAGGTCATTTGCATGCAATTAATTTGAATTTGCATTGGCCGACGAAGAGCTCGCCGAAGAATCCAGGTACGCGAAGCTCCAAACGTCCTGGCGAGCCAGGGGGGGGGGCATGCGCGTGGGGGGGTGGGGTGGGGGGGTGGGAGAGGAGGGTCGGTCCTCAGAGCAGTGGCCGCCTGCGAAAACCGTCGTGGACTCGAGGTTCCACTGCGCCCTCGAGGGGGGGCGGGGGGGGGAGGTCGGGGCGGGGGGAGGGGGGGTGAGGGAGGGAGGCGAGGGATCGAACCTGCGGTCGCCAACGTACGACACCTTCGTGTGCCCCCACCTGTGCCTGACCATCTGCTTCTCCACGTCGATCGACGTGTACTCGTTGTCGGTCGTGAGCCATGGGGCCAAGCAATGGTCCAGCAACGTCTGCCGGGGCACACGTACGTACGGCCTAGCTTTGGGCACAAACGAACTTGGCGGAGTGGTTGGACTCGCGCGCGCAGCCGTCGGAGAGGAAGGACTTGGCTGCGCCTGTGCTGGCGGTGCTGGCGGTACCTCTTGTGCTGGCGGTGCCTCTTGTGCTGGCGGTACCGCTGACGGTGCCCCTCGTGCTGGTGGTGCTTCTTGTGCTGGCGGTGCCCCTCGTGCTGGCGGTGCTTCTTGTGCTGGTGGTACTTTTTGTGCCTCTTGTGCTCGCGGTGCTTCTTCTGCTGGCGGTGCCTCTTGTGCTGGTGGCAGTACCTGTGCTGGCGGTGCCCCTTGTGCTGGTGGAAGTACCTGTGCTGGCAGTACCTGTGCTGGCGGTACCTGTGCTGGCGGTACCTGTGCTGGCAGTACTTCATGTGCTGCTGGCGGTGCCTCTTGTGCTGGCTGTACTTCTTGAGCTGGCGGTACTTCTTGAGCTGACGGTGCCCCTGGCTGTACTTCTTGAGCTGGTGGTGCCTCTTGTGCTGCTGGCTGTACCTGTGCTGGCGGTACTTCGGCTGGCGGTGCCTCCTGTGCTGCTGGCAGTACCTGTGCTGGCGGTACTTCGGCTGGCGGTGCCTCCTGTGCTGCTGGCAGTACCTGTTCTGGCTGTGCTGCTGGCGAGCCGTACGGGTCTTCTTGCACTGGCGGTCCGTCTTCTGCTGCAGACGATGAGCCTCGCGCCGCAAATCCTGGCGGCGGCGTCGACGGCGCTCTCGGCGTCAATCGCGGCCGCTTCTTTGGCACAGGCGGCCGCGGCGGACGCGCAAACCTTCGAGGCGGCACTAATCGAGGCCGAGGCGCCTCGGGCGATCTCGATCGGGTCGGCATGGGCGGCCGCGCGATGCCCTTGAGCCAAAACGGCTACGGACACGTTGGACGCGGGGCCCCTGCGGCAGGACCTGCAGAGCGGCACACTTGCGATCGGGGCCGCGATGGGGGGCCACGCTGGGTGGATAGAGATAGGGGCACATGGGGATTCGGGATCGGGGTATTAAGGATGCATCCGGAGGGATAAGGATAAACTGGATATGGGGAGACAGGTCAAGGGTCCCAGAACATTTTGGCATATATAAACCTTGTCAGCAATCTGTTGATCGCCCCAGGTTGGAATGGGCTTGCTGGGGGACTGGGCGAGGACTGGAGACAGAATCGTTGGGGGGGGAGGTCCACGGGGGGATGGGATGAGCTCAGACAAAGGGCGGCGGCGGCGGGGGGGGGTATACGCGCGTTCCAAGACGCGCCGCGCGTCTGGGGCAACATCTTGAACATGTGTGTGTGTGCGCGCGTGTGTGTGTGTGTGTGTGTGTGTGTGTGTGTGTGTGCGCATGTGTGTTTGTGTGTGTGTGCGTGTGTTTTCCATCTTGCATCCCTTGGCCTTATTAGGCCATCTCTCTTTGCTCTGTTCTGCAAGAATTCTGCCCGACTCTGGAAGAATTCTTGCTTCCCTCGCCATTGCACATTCGGCACGAGACTGGCTCCGAGGGTTTAGGCTAGCGCTCACAGCCTAATCAAGATTAAGCTGCACATCGGATGGGCCCTCGAAGTTGCAGCGCGCGTGCGTTTGTCTGCGCATGTATGGGCGCGCGTGCTGGCCCGGAAGAGGCGCGGGGCAATGCACGTCGAACACGCGCTGGTGCGCGCGCGCGGGCACGAGAAGAAACGCGCAAGAGGAAGCCGCTGGCCTCGATACCAGCTGCGAACAAGACGATCTGCTCGATGCCATCCGCCAGCAACTCCACGGTCAGATCGCGCGCGACACGCCCGCCCCCGCGCTGCCCCTCGCCCCTGCCCCCCGTCAATCGATGGGGGGGGGGGGTGGCGCCCTGGGGGCCTGGCAAGTGGCGCCGACCGCCATGCGCGCCGAACTGCGACGCGAGCAGCGCATCGCGCAGTTCTCTTCGATCACTTGCGAAACAACAGCTGCGCAGAGTCCGATCGTTCGCCGACCCTCTGACGCGTTGTCGTTGCCTCCTCTCTCTCTCTCTCTCTCTCTCTCTCTCTCTCTCTCTCTCTCTCTCTCTCTCTCTCTCTCTCTCTCTCTCTCTCTCTCTCTCTCTCTCTCTCTCTCTCTCGCTCTCTCTCTCTCTCTCTCTCTCTCTCTCTCTCTCTTCTCTCTCTCTCTCTCTCTTCTTCCCTCCCTCTCTCTCCTCTCTCTCTCTCTCTCTCTCTCTCTCTCTCTCTCTCTCTCTCTCTTCTCTCTCGTTCTATCTATATTCTCTCTCTCTCTCTCTCTCTCTCTCTCTCTCTCTCTCTCTATTCCCCTCGCCCCACCCCCCCCCCACCCCCCTCTCGCCGCGGAGAGAAAGCGGGAGGGGCAAGGAGAGAGGGAGAGAGAGAGAGAGAGAGAGAGAGAGAGAGAGAGAGAGAGAGAGAGAGAGAGAGAGAATTTGAGAGAGAGGGGGGGGGGAGAGAAAGAGAAAGAGAGAGAGAGAGAGAGAGAGAGAGAGAGAGAGAGAGAGGGAGAGAGAGAAAGAGAGAGAGAGAGAGAGAGAGAGAGAGAGAGAGAGACGGACAAGTAGGCGGACCAGGGTCCGTCCGCGAGGCGCACTGCGGTGCGACAACTCGCAAAACACTATTTGCGGCGGTGCAGCCTTTAGATACGAGGGCGGGCAACAAAAACCCCCTCCCCCGGCGCAGTGCGACAGACGCTACAGACGGCGGACAGACGGTGAAGATCTCACCTGTCAGACCGCGTGAAGAAAGAGGCCCCAACAAGAAAGGCGACGTGCTGACACGTGGCTAGGCGGCTTGGCAGACCGCCAGTTGGGCGCTTGGCCGCAAAGCGGCGCGCAGTGACGGGGCACCCCCCGCCCCCACGCCCTGACACCGTGGACGCGGAGCCACGCGTACTCACGGGCAGGCAGAAAGGAGGAGATTAGCGCGGGGCACCAGGTGGAGCGCCGCGGAACGATGACAGCATAGCTTGGATGGTGAGTGACGGCACGGCACCATCGGGCGAGGGCGTAAGCAGCTCGGCGAAGGCTCGCCCGGCGCTGTGGAGGCGCTGGAGTAGAGGGCCTTGACGGGCTTGAGCGGCGGCGAGGTCCGCGGCGAGAGCAGCACACCTCTGCTGGAGAGCGGCCATAGCCTGGGACAGCTCGGTTTCGCGGTCGGTGAGGGGAGGTTGCTCAGTGCCAGCGGCCGCGGGCCTCGTGACAGGGGTGAGGTCCTCGGTACGCCTGGCCAGGTGGTGGACTAGCGTAGTACGGCACCCCGTATGCTGACGTCCGTCACCCTTAAAGGTGACTGGAGGGGAGCACGCGGCCCCAGGGCTGGAGCCGCTAGGGTCACGCCCCGAGAGGTCGGAAGAGCCGCATCCTCTCGCTCAGCAACGATGGAAGCGTGGGCGGGGTGCGAGGGCCTGCCTGGTTCAGTGCCCTGCGGGGGGGCTGAAGCCGCCCCCGCGGGCTGCCGCTGGTGGGGGGGGCGGAATGGTTTGCGCGGTGGGGCCAATCCTGATGCCGCACGAGGGCTCTGAGGTCAGCCGCGTAGTAGGGTGGCGCCTCGATAGGGCGGCATGGTCGGCAGTGTGGGGTGTCGGCGGTGCGTCGTCAATGCCACTTAGTCCGCGGGGGTCACCCAGGTCGTCGTCGGCGTCTTGGCGGTGACCGATATCGACATATGGGAGCGATGTCGCTCTCGGAGACGGAGTCGCGGTAGGCGTCGAGAGGTTGCCCGACGGGGCAGGGTTGTCGCTGGCTGGGCCGTCGTCCAAGACGTCCAATCCCCCACCGAAGCTGAACGGGTCGTCCTCCTGTTCGTCAGCGTCTTGGAGGTGAGCGGCGTCGTCATGTGGGTGCGGTGCCGCTCTCGGTGGCGGAGTCGAGGGCGTCGTGCGGATGCCCGACGGGGCAAGGTTGGCGCTGGCTGGCCCGTCGCCTAGGAAGTCAAGTCCCCCGCCGAAGCCGAACGGGTCGTCCTCCTGTTCGTCGAATATCGCCCGTTGGGCCTCGGCCCAGAGCTCGTCCGGGTTCTGTGGGATGTCTGGTCCAGCCGCGGGTGGTGCCTGGTCCGACAGCAGGGGGTTTGGTTCCATTTTGTTGAGTTCCGCAGCTGTAAACCCAGCCCTGCGGTGTGGGAGCGGGAGTGTGCGGTGTCTGCGCTCGTAGATGGCGACAGCGACCCCGTGAAGCACGGTCGCTTGGCGATGTCGTGTTTTGGCAGCTTCGACAATGTCGTCTGGAAGGTTGTGAGTGCGTGCCGCCGTTGTGGCGAGGGCGTCAGCCTGACGATTGAACTCCTCCGCAATGGGCCCGATGAGCCCGAGGTCGATGCCCATGTCTCCCAGGTGGCTGGCGATTTTCTCGACGCGGAACATGTTTGGCTTGGCCATAACACATCGGTGGATCTTTTCCCAGAGGTCCACATGCGTGCCCTGCGGCGCTGGATGTCCGTCGATGATGCTTTGGAACCCATCGACCACTGCCTGGTTGTCGACGAAAACGTGCACGGGCCGTTCGGCACATGCCGTAAGGTGGACGATGGCGAGGGTCTCCGCAACCTGGGCGTTCTGCGTTAGGCCGTGGACGCGTGCACTGTAGTTCATGCGATGGTCGATGCCGTAGTAGACGCCGTAACCCGCTCGTGCTAGCAAAGGGATGGCTTGGTTGGTACATGCACCGTCTGTGGCAGCGTAGACCCATGTCCAACCAGTGTCGTGGTCGAGGTAGGTGGTGTAGGTGTCCTGGGCTGAAGCCGCAGGATCTCCCTCAGGGGGGGGCCGCGGTATGGGCTGTGGCAGCGGGTCCCTCGCGAGGTCGGCCTGCAGGTCAAGGAGGGCTGGGTCTTCGTCGAAGAGCCCGCAGTGTCTTGTGTGCGGCGGGAGACGGGCCCACTGGTCGTCACTGATGAGGATGGTGAGAGGGAGTCTTTCTCGGGCCCAGCACTTGCAGTCGCGAACAGTGTGCTCCTGAGTTTCCTCTTCCTCGTCGCAGTATCGGCAGATGGGGCTGGGGTCGGCTGACGTGTTTGATCGGGATCGTCGCTGTTGGGTGTGGTCTCCGCCCGACAGATAGTTCAGGAGGAGCGCCAGCTGCCAGGCCGTGCATTTGGCTGCTCCTTTGGTTCGGGCGAGCCACGTGCTGGCGAAGAGGTCGAGGCCCTGTTTGACAGAGGCAAGGTATCCAAGGTCGTGTCGCCGTGGCTTGATCCTCCGCAGGAAGGCTCTGCGTTGTGAGGCCCGCAGCATGTGAAGGAAAGCGTTTTGGGGTAAATTCAGCCAGCTGATCTGGCAGCCCCAGTCGTCGTACATGATGCCAAATGTGGGCCAGGTCCATCGGAGCTGCTGGAGCGACTGGACGAGTCGTCCGACGGGTCCTCCACCACACAGGGTCTGGACGTGGTGTTGAAGGTCTCTGGCGAGCCCGCAGAGTGTAACGTCGCGGTTAACCTGTCGCCGCAGGCACAGGAATGCTTCACGCTGCGTGATGGCGTCGATCTCCAGGGCGTGTCCTGGGACGCACACGGCCATGAGAGTCCAGAACTCGACCCACTTGTTCCCCTTGGGGCGGATAGCCGCCTTGAGGGCGTGGTTGTAGGCAGTTTTGGCAGGGCCCGATGGTGCTTGAATGTCGGTGCCCGTGGTGCAGACACTGGCAGCAAGGGAACGGGCGTGCCGCGCCTTGATAAGCATCGGCGATGGGAGCTTGCCAATGCGCGGCAGGCGAATAGTCGCCCTCCGAACACGGGCATCTGCGGTGGCCGTGAGGTTAAGCGCGGCTGGAGCCGGCGCTGCCTCGGCGTTGATGTAACTCCCGACGAGCTTGAAGGAATCGACCACACGTAGGGGGCGCTCCGCCAGAGTGAGCTGGGTGACGGCGGCGTGAAGTTCGTCGGTGAGCGCCCACCCTGCCACTTTACCAGGGTGAATGCGTTGACCTGAGAATCGATCAAACTTGGCGGTTTCGTCAAGAGATTTCTGCAGCTCAGACGCGGTGTGGGTAGTGGAGTTGCTGTCGTCAACAAAGGTAGTGCTGAGCGATCGAGGAACGTATCGATGCTGCCTCTTAGTCCACACGCACATGAGCAGCTTGATGTCGTCCAGGGACCACGAACTTCCCTGGAGGTGACCGTTAGTCCTGGCCAAGTCCTTAGAGCACGCTCCGTTCATGCGGATGTAGCGTTTGTGGTGGTTGTAGAAGTTTCGGCGGACAGTAACGATGTCTTGAGGGCACCCCGCGTGGAGTGCAAGGTTAAGGCAGATGTCCGTGATGAGGTAATCGAAGCACTTCTGTCGGTCTAGGGCAGCTCCAGCTAAGGGGAGGAGCAAAGCCCTGGCGTGCTCGATGCGCAGGGCGAGAGAGGTGCTGACATCCCCAATGGTAGCTTTGGGAACAGCGCCGAAACTCGTGGCGTGGGTCCATCCTTTCCGCCAGTCCGTGAGGCTACGGTAGGCTGGCGCTTCCCACGCGTACATCCAAACGGAGAGAACCGAGAGGAGTCGTTGGTCCGTCGGAAGTTCCCCTCGGCCTTTTCTGAGGCACGGGTTTGGCACGTGAAGGAGGGGTTCTGGGATGTTGCCAGTGCGTTGCATAGCACGTAAGACGCTGGCGAAGAGGCGAAGGATGTCGTCGGGTAACTCCTTGGCCTCCTTAGTTGTCCAGCCGTCGAGTCCCCCCGCGCGGCACGGTGAACGGTTGCGAATGAAGTGGATGAGTTGGTCGTCGGTGAGGTGGAAAGGGACTGCTGGTGATGGCGTAGGCAGCTCTTGTCGGTACTCGTCGTAAAAGTCTGCCCACGTCGGCATGGCTTCGGCATCATGACCAGCACGAGCGCGGTACCTGCCCAAGATGGGCTCCCAGGTGTCGACCATGAGCTTGAGCATGTCTTTGGTATTGGCAACAATGGCGTTGGCGGGAAGGGCGTCGGGAACCTGGGCAGGTGGTGGGTCACAAGTGTGGCCTTCGTCGTTGTCCGTGTCGAGCGAACTACCGTCGCTGGGGCTGAAGCCGCCAGCGTCGGTGTCAGCATCACTGTCGTCCGTGCAAGCTTGGTCAGGGTTGAAGGCGGTGGTGTCGCAGTGGAGTTGCGTATCGTCGGGAGTGGTGGGCGTGCGGAGGTACGCCGTGGGCGAGCAGTCAGCAGCCCGTGCGTATATGGCCGCCTTTCGCCCGCTTGGCTCGCGGACACCCTCAGCCCAAATCTTGATGCGTTCAGCTTTGGCTCGGTTTGCACGTCGCGCCAGCTCTGAGTCAAGGTTTTGGATCAGACGGTCCAGGTGCTCTCCGTGTGGTGCTGGCTCGTCGGGGTTCCAGGCCTCAGGAAAGGCCAGGGGGACCGTGGGGCGCAGCTTGTGGCAGAGAAGGCGGGCCGCGGTCCACGTGCAGTCGATGCGCTGCGCCAGGTGAGGCGGGATGGCACGGCAGTCGATATGGTGGTGCTGTCCGATGAAGCGAAGCTCACAAAGTTGCCGATGGAGCTTGCGAAGGCGGTTCATGTGAATCGTGGAAGCTCCGTAGGTGGGAAAGGCGCGGGGGACAGCGGGTCGCTCCTCGAACGTGGGAGTGAGCCCGTGCATGGTAGGGGCCTTCTTTTTTGGGTGGTCTGGCGGCGGAGGTGGCAGGTCGCGCAGCCGAGTGAGATGGTACTCATGGCTGGCCTCGTTTGCCAGGGCGAACATGCGTTCCACATCGTCGCGTGTGTCGGCCTGCACCATGCGGTCCTGGTATCGCCCTGCGATAAGGGTCCCTAATGCCTGAAGTTCGTGGTCCTCATGAGCTCCATCGTTAAGAGGGTAAGGCGTGGGGGCTAGAAGGCGTCGGGCCGTATGGTCGAGGCGGCTAAGGTCGAGCGTGACCTGCAGGCCAACGTGGGACTTCGCTGGCAAGTCACGCAGATAGCAGAAGTCGGTGACAAGGGATCGCGCCGCTTGGTTGGCGATGATGTAATCGATGCGCGAAGTGCGGGGACACTTGGTGACACGGTCCCAGTCAGGGATATTGCCATATGTGTGCATGGTGTGGTCAGGTGTGCCTTCAGCGACGTTAAACCATCCGTGTTGCATCATGTGCAGCAGGTGTGGATTGTCGTCGATGTTCGTGTTGGCGTCCATGCAAATGAAATACGGGGCTGTGCCGACCCTCGCGGCGGCGCAGTCAGCTAGCCGAAACAAGTCGGTGCTGTCTCCTCCAGCGACCCCATAGAGGCTCGCTATGTAGATCCCAGCGGGCCCGTGGTTGTTTCTTCGCCGCCTGCGGCGGTGCTGGGTGCAGAGCGGGAGGAAGGCCTCGTGCCATCTTTTCTTGGCCTTGAGTGTGGCGATACAGGACGCAGTATCGTCGACGGTGGAGTCGACGATGGCGTCCTTAGAGAGGATGGCGACCCCTCCCGATGCGCCAGTGTTGCCCTCGACTGTGTGGTCTGTGCCGCCGTGGGCAGCTTTGCGCTGGGCTCGCGCCAGATCCAGGTCAGGTCCCAGACTGGCATGATATCCCCCGTGGTGTGGATTGGCGGCGTTGGTAACGATGGCTTGTCTGGTAGGCTTGGCATGTCGGGTCTCCTGCAGTGCTATGACTGCGGCGTTGTGGTCGACACCTAGAGCGGTGATAGTTGGCCAATTTGCTGGGAGACTCGTGATGTTGAGGCTGGCGAGATGGATGGAGCGACCTGGCCCGTCTCCATCGGTGGAGCTGGGGTTGGCTCGTCCCGCACGGTGGAGGGCCGCCTGGCCCTTATCCAGGTAGGAGGCTTGGCCACAGTAGGGGCTCATGGCGTCCCTGCAGATTGGCTTGAACGGGGCTGAAGCCGCCGTCAGGCCGTAAGTATAGGCGGGGCATGGTCGACACTGCGCCAGGGGGGGTTCATAAACATCGGCAACACTGCATCGAAAAATCCTCCTCACTCCTGTACCGTGGGGGACGAGGGGAGGAGAGGTGAGACGGCAGCAGAGGGAGAGGGAAGCGACTCCTCGATCCGTCCTGCCGAACACAAGAGCAAAAGCAGACCAGCGGCGGCAGCTCGACGCGGCGGCGGCGCAACGCGCGCGCATATACTGCGCACGCGACACCGCTGGTCCGTCCTGCGGTGGCGCGCCCGCCCCGTCAGTACCGTGATGAGCAGCATCAGGTGGAACAGCTCGAGCAGCGCGGTCAGTGGCCTGGCGCTGGGCCTCGTCCATGCCCGCTGCCGTGAGGCAAGCGTTGCGGACAGGACTGACTCCACGCGGGGCCGCCGCTGCCGCGGCAGCGGCTGAGGTGGCGAGGGCGCCGCCACGACTCTGTGGAGAGAGCGGTGAGCCGCCGCCGAAACCCGCCGCGAGGTCCTTGACGCGGTACTTGTTCTTGAACGGGTCGAAGGTCGGCGCCTCGTCGATGGGGATGACCACGCGGGTGGGCGGCGGCAGCTCCTGGTCCGTGGACGGCGTCGGCTCGAGGTCGACCTGGCCAGGTTCGATGGCGCTGGCACCAAAGCGTGGCACCGCCTCGGGGGCTTGGCGATCAGCCTGAGTCTCGCGGGGCGGCGAGCTCGTGGAGCTCCCAGGGGCCTTGCGCGAGCTGTGGCGACTGCAGGACCTGCTGCGCGGGACGCGCCCGCCCGTATGGCGGTCGCGTGGCGAGGTCGCCTGGGCGTTAGCGCGCGCAGAGTCCGCCCTGCTCGGGGAGCGGATCGGCGCTGCGCAGGGTGTTGGACTGGGCTGGCGGGGGCCGCCTGCGCCGCCCGCCGCCGAGGCAGCAGCCTGGTCAGGGTCGACAGCGTCAGGGCGGGGGCTGATGTGATGGGCACTTCCGTCGCTGTGCCGCGGGGAGGCGCTGTGGTGCGCCTGGGTGTACGTGAGGACGAGCGGGACGAGCGGCTGCCTCTCTCGCTCAGGTGGGGCAGGTTTTGCCTGGGCAGGGCGCAGCGATGCGGCCACGTGTGGCGGGGGCGTGTGTTGGCGCGGTTGCCAAGCGCGCACGTTCGCATCGCGCCATCCTTCAGGGCGCCCTGTCCTGCCACGGCTTGGTGCAGTCCCCTGGGCTGAAGCCGCAGGGGTTAGCACTGCGGGTTGGTTGCTGGGTGTGCTGTCATGGCGGCCTGGGTAGTGGCCCCAGGCACGCGTGGACCCTGGCACGGGCGAGGTGGCCCGTGGGGGAGACTGCACGAGTGCCCGCGGGTAACCGATGACCGCTGGATGCACCCTGGCGTGGGGGGCATGGCCGTAGCTGGAGGCGGCTGCTCCAGCCGCCGCGGGCCTGGCGCCAATGGGGCCACGGTGGTAGGCGGCGCCCCCGCCGTACACCGTGTTGCCGCCTGTCGGGACGCGCGCGGGGGAGCGGTTGCGTGGAGTGCTCGGCTGACCTGCGTCGCGTTGGTCGCGCTGCTGAATGCGCTGCTGGTGCTGTTGGTAGCGCTGCTGGTCGGCTCTCGAGAGCGGGCGGGTGTCGGGGAGGACGGTGGGCACGTCGGGCCGCCGCCAGCCCTGGTAGACGTGCTCGAAGGCGTGGTCTGGGTAAGTCTCCCCGACGGGTGAATATCGCCGCACATGCTCCATGTAGTCAATGTTCTGCGGCTCGGGGAGCGCCGTGATGTTTACAGCTCGCTGGTGCGCTGGTCCATAGAGACAGAAACTACCACGGTTGCTGCGGTCGTGATTCAGCTCGGCTTCGGTCGTGGCTCGGCTCACCATGGCGTCGCAGAGGCGCATGTCGTAGTCGAGAGCTTGAGGCCCAGGGCCGCCCTCGGCGTCCCAGTACAGTACCACATCTCGCCAGCGGGTGCGGGTAGTGTGGATGCGCTCGGCGATGGACTCGCAGACGGTCCTGACTGTGACACGATCCCTGTGCATGTTGGTGATGGTTAGGGAGTAAGGTCGGCGGACCGTTTTGTTGAAGGTGAAGTCCTCCTTGAGGGCCTGGTGGGGGCCGAAGAGCACGTAGCCTTCCCTCCACAGCGGTTGGTCGGGGGACGGGTCTTCAGGCATCCCCGTTCCTGTGAACCCAGGTGGCCGCCGCGTGCCGTCGGGCAATCCCTGCCTGGGGACCCGCCGCGGCCTCGGTGGAAGGTACCATTGACCCTGGTAACCAGCTTGGCCTGGTTGTGGAGGCTCCCCCCCGGGGCCTGAAGGCGCTCGGGGGGGCTCCTTGAGGTCGTGGTGGGCTGGCGCGTTGCCATATTGGCGGGCAAGGATGTGCGGCGGCATCCCTGTGGCACGGACGTCGAACAGGCTGTGTGGACTGGGCGGATGGGGGCACCTGCTGGAGAGGCAGCATGTGTCGGAGTCCCTGTTGTCGGTGCTGTATGCACACGTCCAGCTGTTGCAAGAGTAGTCCGTGGACCAGTCCATAGGTGCACGTAGTCCGCTGAGGGCGCAGTCTGGGCACGTTGGTTGGCCCGAGGTGCCGAGCTGCGTGTTGCGGCGGGCCGCACAGTACTGACAGCATTGGAATCGGCACTGTAGGCATGACCAGCGTCCTGGTAGGGGCGGGAGCGCTTGCTCGTTTGTGCCTGGGTCGTCTGGGTGGGGTCGGGGTCGATCCCACAAGGGCCAGACGTCGGCAAACCAGGACTGGCCTGTAGTGCGGACGACCTCGGCGGGGAGGCGAGCGTCGTCGGCGTGGCGCTCTATCCACTGGGGCCCCATGTCCGCTGGTACCATGACCGTGCGCCACGTGTCATCCGCCTTGACGTGGACTTGGGTCGGTGCCCAGAGCTTGGTAGTGGTATCGCCATGGTCGTGGTGGAGGATGACCCAGCCGTCGCGACCCGCCACCTCAGGGTCGATAACGCGATGGCCCATGACGGTCGTCCCCCACGGTAAGTAGGCGCCGTCGTGGTGATCGCCAGGGTCAAGCCAGACCTCGATGCCAGGGGCATTGACACGGGCCCGCACATCGCGGACGTGGAAGGCGAGGACGTGGTAGGCGGTCGGCTCCACTTCCGTCACGATGTGCTCCCACGTCTCGATGTCGCTGTAGTCCGAGGTGGAGTTTCCGCCACTCTGCCGTGACGCACGGGAGGCGGATCGCCGTGGGCGGGCGTGGCCTCGGGCGAGGGCTGCGGCCGCACTGATGAGGGACGGCATACGGCGGTCGTCGTCTCCTGATGTCGTCGATGAGCGGTCTGGACTGTGTGCCAGGGCGGCACCTGACTGGTAGGTGCGCGGTGGACCAGGCTCGGCCCCAGGGCTGGAGCCGCTGGGGCGCGACTCGCGTGCGTCGGGGTGCCCCCGCACGGGGACGGCTTGCAAGCCAGTGTACACAAGGTCGATCAGTGGCTGCGGGTCCAGCTGGAGCTTGCGAAGCGAGACGCGTGGCCGGGGCTGGTTGGGGTCGGCCCTGGTGGCTGCTTCAGTGTCGTAATGCTGTTTGGCCCATGCTCGCGCTGCCTCTGGCGAGTATAGTGCCTGCGGCGGTGGCCACGCTGCCGCGATGCCCAGCCTGCGCCGAGTGCTAGCTTCCTGGTCGTGGGCTTCAGCGGCCTCACGGAGATCTGGATGATCGTAGCCAGCGATGTGGAGGGCGTGCGCACAGTCGCCCATGCCAAATGCTTGTGGTAAGGCACGGCACCTGGAGGCAGCTTCCGTGGGGGCACACCAGTCCATGCGGATGAGGAGGCCCAGGACCCGAGGGTAGATGAGGCGCGCTCCGTGGGCCTCCCCTTTCACGAAGTTGTGCCAGTTTTCACCGCTCGGTGGTTGGGTGGCCTCGCACATCCAGAGCGCGATGGGTCCCCACGCGAGGGTGTCGTCTTCGAGGCTGTAGGGCGGGTGGGGCGGCACTGCGTACCACGCGGCCAGCGAAGGGTGCACGCTCACGTACGTGCGGCCAACGTTGGTGCCAGTTCGACCCTTCGCTTCACGGCGGGGGCCTGGCAAGAGGTGCCCTCCGCTGGCAGCGAGACGGGCCGCAAGGTCGCCGCGGGTCCCATGCCAGAAGACAGTGGGCGCGTCGGTGGTGGGTTGGCGGAGGTCCCACGTGAGGTAGGGGAAAATCGTCTCGCCTGAGTTCCCGCCCGAGTCTTCGAGCACCCAAGTGAGGCGGTTCGGGGGCCTCTGCATGATGTCAGTCCACGGCCCCAGCGCTTGGAGTGTTAGATCATGGGTGAATCGAGGATGGTCGTGGAGTCGCAGAGCGTCTTTGATGTCCTCTGTAGACACGCCACTGTTACCAAGCGCAAAGCCGTTTTGGTACAGGGCGTTGAGGATGCTCGTCGGCGGCACGGGGACCGCTGGGTCGCGCTGGATAGTGTTGCGTAAGTTGCGCGTCGGTGGCTTGAGGGCTAGATGGGGCGTACCAGGGCCTGAAGGCGCCTGGGGCCTGGCGGGTGATGCATAGCGTGCTCGCCGACGTGGTGGTTGGGTGTCCGTGTCGGAAGAGGAACCACGAGCATCTGCATGTCGGAAGATGGACCACGGGCTGTCGCGGGTGCGCTCACGTGGTTCCCTTGCCTCGGCGTCGCTGGCGTGGGCTGTGGCGTCTTCGTGAGTCGGTGGGTTACCATAGACCGCGCCGCTCTTGGAGCCGTATCGCGGAGACGGGCTGGTCGATCGTGGTGTGACAGACGAGGCTCGCGATACGGCGGCAGTGACTTCGACGATGGCGGCGGTGGTGGCGGTGGTGACATCGGCGACTGCGGCGGCAACTGCTGCGGCGTAGTGTTCCTGTAGCAGGGGATGTCGGAGTGAGTGCACGTGCTGGTCCTCGTGTTCGTCGGCAAGCGTGCGCGGCATTGTGTATGTGGCCTCATCACGCGGCCTCCTGCTCGGTTTGCAACAGCGGAGGCACCACTGGGCCGTGGATGAATCCAGGGCACGCGCACAGATGCGGGCTCCTACGTGTCCGACGGCTCCTTGAGCGAGGAGTTTGGCGCCGACGAGTAGAAGACCGCACACCACTCCGCCAGTGGCGATAGCTCCGAGTTTGCCGCTGGCCCATTTCAGGACACCCCCGAGGCCGACCCCGACTGCGCTGGCTCCGCCCGAGACAATATCTCTGAGTTTGGCGCTGGTCCACTTGAGAGTACCCCACAATGCGGACGTGACGTTGTATGCCGTTGTGCGTCGGGGTGTGGTGGGCACAGATGGGCCTGGTGCCGCCGCTTGACGTCGTCGTCGTTGTCGGTAGCTGGGGTCTCGGCTCGGTGTCGGCAAGTACCCATCGATCTGGTCCTTGTACGGCATTGCTATCACGATGGCGTACGTGGCCACAAAGAGGCAAATGAGGCAGCCACAGTGTCGTGATGCCGCTGCGCTGTGCTGGGCCTCGTAGGTACCGCTGGCATCTGGGTTCGCGTCGTCGATGGGGTCGTTATCGACGTCGGCCTGCCAGTGGTCGATGGCGCTGGGATTGGAGTCAGTCACGTTAACACGGCAGACAGGAGTGCGGGGCGTGGTGCTGCCACCTGCGGTCTGGAGATGTCCAGGTCCAGCCAGTGCTGCAGCGGGGCTGAAGCCGCCACTGCGCGGGCTGGTTTGAGCTGGCGATGCAGTGGCATGGCTTGTCGCGTCGGCGGCAGTGGCGCCTTCAGCGTCGTTGAGCTGTGCGCAGGGGTCGGTCTGGGCCGAGTCGTTGGGCGGACTGCTGTGCGACGGGGTGTGCCCTGAGTGGGGTTCGCTGTCACGGTCACGCTGGGCCGTGTCACCTGGTGGTGTCATGCCGTCACGATCCTGGGTTTCCATGTCGTCCTGGCTATCGTCCGACGCGTGGAACGAGCCCAGGGATATGTTGCTGATATCGTCCGACGCGTGGAACGAGTCCAGGGGTATGTTGCTGATATCGCTGGCCGCGATGTGCTGGAGCAGCCATGATATGGGGTCGTCTGCGGCCTGCTCACCCGTGGCGTGCTGGGCGAGGCCAGCTGGCGGTGGTGGGTTTAGCGGTTCCGTCGGTGCCACGGCGAGCTCCGCCTCGACAAGCGGCTGCATGTCTGTCGGGTGGTGCAGGATCGCATCCGCGAGGTACGCCAGGGCGTCTTGGTCGGGTGGAGGGAGGCCTCTTGGTAGTAAGGCGTGGGCCCGTGAGAGGTATGACGGCAAAGGTGCCGTGAAAGCCTCAGGGCCGACGAGCTGAGCACGAGCGCCCTGGTATTCCAGAAGGAGGCCAAAGTAGCGGGTGGAGTACTCGCGGCTGCCCTGGATACGAGTGAGGTTGCGGTTGGTGCGCTGTCTGTCAGGGCCCGCTCTATGCCAGATGTCCTCGCACATGTCGATCGCGGTGCGCTGGCGCAGGGCGTCGTTTTTCTCCTCGGAGTCCTCCTGGAAAAAGTGGTCGTACTGTGGCAGATGGAGCGTCGCCAGGATGTACGGGACGCAGTCCTCGAGCCATGCCCAGAACACGTCCTGGTGGTCCTCACCTGGTGCCCACGCCGCAGCGCACGGTATGAGCCGGGCTCGGATCATCATCAGGTGCCAGAAAGCGGGGTCCTCCTCGGGTTCGCCCCTGGCGCACAGGGGGGCAATGAGACCCGTGGGGCTATAGCGGGGCACGACAGCGGGGCTGAAGCCGCCACTGCGTGCATGGCCTTGGTCAGCGGCCCCGTCGAAGATGTGCTGCACGACGGTCGAGGCCACGCTGAGGGTGGACTGCGATGCATGTGTCGTAGTTGACGAGGGCGCGCATGCACTCGCGATGGCGCCCAACGGCCCCTTGCCGCACGGACCCGCGGCGGCGGTGCTGTTCACGATCGGGTACAAAATGGTGCAATGATCGTACTTGTAGATGCTGCTGTCATCGTAAAGGAAAACGTGCTGGGGCGCACCGCCTGAAGACGGGCGTGCTCCAGCTAGCAAAGGGAGGGCCATGCTGCAGGCAAGGCGCCGCATGATGGCGAGGCCAGGCGGGCGGCGCGAGCGATGAGCCAAAAGCTGCATGTCTGCACACGTCCTCAAATACCCCTGAATGCTCATGTACATTGCAACAATCGCGCCCCCTGCAAGACTGCGGGTGTCCCTACACCAGATAGCTTGCGCGTGCTGCTGCCAAAACCGACATGAGGCGACAAGAAAGAGATATAACGCGAAGAGGGAAGAGATGCCTCTGGAGGCGCTTCCTCGGAGGGCTGAGGCGGGCTCTCTGAGGCACCTTCAATAGGGTTCCTGGGTGGCCCGACCCTTGTCTTTGCTTTTGTCAGCCCCTGGGGGCCCCGTCCCTGGGGTGACCTGGCCTGGCTGGTCGATCCACCCGCAGACAGCCACGGGATCAGCGGCCGCTGCAGCTTCCTCCTTCTTAGTTTCCAGAGTGGCCACTTGTGGCAGGTGGATGGTACCCCCCGCGAGGTGCCCGAGGAGGGCCTGGATGTCGCCGCGCAGTGCAGCAGCTTCGGCGGTTGCCGTCTGTTGCTGGGTGACGACGGTGGCAAGCCCCCGTTCCAACCCCGAGACGTGCTCCGTGAGTGTGGCCTGGGAGGAGAGAACGCCCGCAAGCTGGACCTGCATGTTATCCACCGTGTTGGCTAGCAGCTCGTGCTGTTGTTCCATGTGCTGGATGCGGGTCGTGGCAGCATCTGGCGGTTGAGAGGCCGATGCGAAGCGCTCACCGAAGGTGTTGAGTTCGTGGGAGGCCTCGCTGTATTCATCGCCTGATGAGAGGATCTCGACGTCCTCGGCGTCACCTGGTACTTCGGCGGCTGTGGCAGCGTCGCCTTCGGTGTGGCCCCCACCTTCTGCCGCCACCGTGCCGAGCCGAGAGTCATGACCACCTGCTCCTGGGGCGGCCGTTTGTTCAGCGGCTCCGTCCGTGCCGTGCGGGGGTGCAGAGGAGCTGCGGCCTGGGGCGCAGTGTGACCTTGCGTGCGGCGGGACGTCACGTTTCCCACTGGAGGATCGGTGGCGCTTGGCTGAAGGCTCCTCCTTGGGGATCAGGAGCGGTGCGACGCCTTTGCCTTTGGGCGTGGCAGTCATGAGGTCGTGGAGATAGGGGCTCTGGGCCGCTTTGGTGAGGAGTGTGCCGGTGGCGGGGCTGAAGCCGCCACCACGGGCTGGCGGCGTCACAGGCTCTGTAATGGTGGTAGGCGTGACGATGGTGACGTTGTCCCGCTTCGGCACCACCTCAGCCAACGGGGCCTCGGTGATGCTCCACGGGATGGGGCACCCCGCAACTTGTACCGTGTATGTGAGTGGGGGGCCGATGGGCACGCACTAAGGCAAACTGGGCCGCAGTGGCTGGGTCCCAGGCGGTGTGGTAGACCTCACAGTCCCATTTAACGGACGGGCCCGTGAGAGTCTTGGCGAGCTGGGTCAGCGTGGCGTGGCGTGCCGCAATGCCAGTGATGCGGTAGCGCGTCTTGGCGAGGGAAGCCTCGCAGCCACGGATGCTGACGGCAGCAGCCCTGGCGGCGTCTGACCCCCGTGGAACACGGATCCCCAGTAAGCCTGACTTGCCGTGCCTGACGACTCCCAGGGCCTTGAACTCCACCGACTTCTGGAACGCATCTGCCATCGTGATGGGATGGTCCTCAGGGAACCACACGGTCTGATACTTGTCAGCGGTGGGCTCGTCAGCACCTACGTTGCTGAGGTCGTAGGTAGCGCCGAGTTGCCCTGATCCCGCCAAGACCTTGTCGACCGCTTGGAGACTGACGCCGAAGGTGGCAGCCAGGGACCTCTTTCCGACGCCCGATCCAAACCTGCCTAGGCTTTTGCAGGGTTCAAGGATGGTGACGGCTTTAAAGTTGCCGTGGAAGAGGGCCTTGAAGGTGTCCTGGAGCTGACTATCGAGCTCCTGGCGGCGAGCGTCTTTCTTGGACTCCCTGTGCTTTTGGTTTTGGCGCGCCTTGTCCTGTGGAGCGGAGTCCCCTCGAAAAGGGCCCTTGGTGCGTGGACCACCGTTCACGGGGGCACCTCCCGAGAACTGGTCCTCGAAGGCCTGATGCATGGAGGGGACTGCGGCGATGGCCTCGGTTTCATGTATGGTCGCCCGAATCCAGCATACGTGGTCGGCAGGGTCGATGGTGGCGACGGCTACTTTTTCCGTGCAGGCGACCTCCTTGGTGCCCAGCTGGTACACGGTCACGGGGACGTGCGTGTGGACCACTTTGGGCGCCGTGGGGTGACGCTTCAGGACGGGGACGGCGAGCTCGGTGCCGACGTAGTTGACGTTTTTTGGGGCCCATGACAGCAATCGCGAGCTGACCCGTGGTTCGCTTGCCCTGCTCGAGGTGGTGTTGGAGCAGCCGCTCGCCGCTCTCGTAGTCGTGGAGGCTGATACTGGGCTTGTACGTCTTGCCGTCGTCGGGGGATGTGGGTTCAGCGAGGACGGGGACCTTCCAAAAGGCCGGGTCCAAGGCGATGAATTGGGTGTCCGCAGTCTGAAGACGTGCGGAACCCGCTGGTGGGTGTGATGTGTCACCGCCAATGCGCGTAGGCTTGCTGCGCTGGTGATGATCAAGCGTGTAGCTGATCTGGTTGGTGGCGCACATGCGGATCAGGGCGCTGCCGAGCTTCTTCGTGTTGGACTTGTGCATGTCGTACGTTGCCTGGAGCTCGTCCGCGTTCAGTTCGGCAAGCCCGTTGTATGCGGCCGTGGGGCGGTCAGACCCCGCTTGCTTGAACGCTGCGATGCAGTCCTGCTTGCGTTGGAGGAGAGATCCCTTCAGCAGCAGGACGGGAACTCGGAGGCTGCTTGGAAGAGCGACGGCGGTCCGGCTTCTTGGGGGCCATTGCTGCGGGCGCTCTGGTGAGGAGAGGTGACGCGAATCAGTAGGGTCCTGCTGGGACCCCTCCGGTCTCGCGAGGCCTGGGAGTCTGGCTCCGAGGCGGGGCGCTTCGCGTCGCGGCTGCGGTCTGAGTGCTGGGCACTCTCGAGCCGAGACTAGAGAGAGAGAGAGAGAGAGAGAGAGAGAGAGAGAGAGAGAGAGAGAGAGAGAGAGAGAGAGAGAGAGAGAGAGAGAGAGCCACGAGCTTTCTTTTCCCCCGCTTGCAGAGATGAGAGGGAGCGCGAGACTGAGAGAGAGAGAGAGAGAGAGAGAGAGAGAGAGGGAGAGAGAAAGACACAGAGAGAGAGAGAGAGAGAGAGAGAGAGCGAGAGAGAGAGAGAGCGAGAGAAACAAACACAGAGAGAGGAAGACAGAGAGGGACAGAGAGAAGAGAAAGAGAGAGGGGGAAAGACCCCCCCAGCATTAACTCTACACTCCGACGAGCTGCAGAATTGATGCGCTCCGCGCATCTCTCGCTCTTTCGCGGGGCGGCGGGGGGGGGCTCGGACGTCGCCCGCCTCGAAGCAACTGGTCAGCGCGACGCGCAGGAGGGCGCGTTTGCGAGATGCCCTGGGCCCAAAAAAACGGGTCGCAAGTCGACGCGCGGGGCTGTCTCCACCGAGGATCGAGGATCTCGCGAGCCTCTCGTGACCTACCCTGCTCCGCGCCAGCCGACCAGCCTCTCGTCGCGCCCCCTTGCCCGCGGCCCCTCTCCATTATGTTTGGTAGGATCTCTATCTCTCTCTCTCATGTTGTTATTGGTTTATATATATACGGTCTCTCTCACTCTCTAGAGCTCTCTGTATATATGCATATCGCTTCCCCGATGTACAGGCACCTATAAATGTATGTGTTGCTTTCTCTCTCTCCCATGCAGACATATGTGCACATACATCTAGATCACCATGCCTCTCTGCTGTCAGATCCCTCCATCCTTTCGCGTGCACCCTCCCCTCTCAATCGCTATCTCTCTCTCTCTCTCTCTCTCCCTCTCTCTCTCTCTCTCTCTTTTTCTCCTTCCCTCTATGTGCATGTACAGCCCTCCGCGCGCACCAAGAACCCCCCCTTCCCCATATTGCATAAGAATGTGTATCTGATTCGCTTGGTTTTCGGACTTGATTTTGAAGCTCATTTTTGGAAGACTTTGTGGGCTCAAGTTCGAAGCGATGTTCAACAGGCCCCCGATAGTCAGGCCCCCTCCCCAAGCTGAACTTGGAAATAACCTTTTACTCAACTCCCTCCGTCTCCGACGCGCCATCCAGCACTCAACACCTTCCGTCTCCAGCACAGCACCCGATACTCAACCGGCTCCCTCCCCAAGCTGAACTTGACAATAATTTTGTTACTCAACTCTCTGTCCCCAACATGCCATCAAGTATTTAACGCCCTTCGTCTCCAACAAAGCACCCGATACTCATCAGGCCCCCTCCCCAAGCTGCACTTGACAATAATCTTTTACTCAACTCCCTCCGTTTCCACACCGCCCAGCATTCAATGCCCCCCGCCCCCAACGCACCGCCCGACACTCAACAGGCCCCCTCCCCAAGCTGACCTTGAAATAACCTTTTACTCAACCCCTTCCGTCTCCAGCGCACCATCCAGTACTCAACGCCCTCCGTTTCCAACACCCCGCCCGATACTCAACAGGCCCCCTATCCAAGCTGACCTTGAGCGCGACCTTCTACTCAACTCCTTCCGCGTCCAACGCACCATCCGCTACTCAACGCCCTTCGTCTCCAACGTTGTTCCCGATACTCAGCAGTTTCCCCATCCATCACGCAACCAACCATCATGTGGCACTTCTTTTTTTACGGTTGCCGCGCCCGCCTTCCCCCCCTTCTTCTCTCGGCATCTCCCAAGAGAAAAGCGGGTTATGGTGCGTGCGGAGACCTATGTACATATATATATGTATTTATATATACATATATATATATATATATATGCATCCCCTCTGTTTCTCTATTATTCCAACCCTTCTTACCTCCCTCGATCTCTATATGTTGTTGTGTGTTTTTTGTTTTTCTCTCTCTCTCTCTCACTCTCCCTCTCTCTCTCTCTCGTTTTCCACGTCCGCCCCTCTCATCATCAGCGCCTTTCAACTTTAAGGTCGGACTTTTTAACTGGCTGGGCACTGGCGCGCGCGGGTACATGCTGAGGGGGAGACTGCGTGGGAAGGGGCCGGGGGGGAGGCATGCTCCATCCTCTCCCTATCCCATCGCCGCTCGCCCCCCGACACCTCTAGACGTGGGCAAAATACTTGTTCATGCCAAGAATCGGCATCAGGGCCAGGCGGCTGAAAATTTTCGCCTCGAACTGGGCAGGGCGGCACGAGCGAGCGACGACGGCGGCCAACCCGTTCAGGCTCTCGTCTAAGAACGTTGAATATGTTCTTGGGTCCCGTGGGACCTGGCTGAAAGGGTGAGGTGAGCCCACAAATGATGTTTCGGAATGAGCCTCACACCGCATAAAACCAAATGTTTCACATGCGTGTCATATGTCTCGAACAACTCCCGCAAACCACCTTCAGTCATGATCTCAGGCTCTTTCTTAATAATCTCCATGTGGCGAACGAGTGCCCGCCCAGCAACTCTAAGGTAGCCCCCTCCAAGAACTTCGTATTGGAGCACCAAGTGCAACGCCCATTTTACCAGGGGTAGGGTTTCGGCTGCTTTGGCATGGATGTCCCCGTCTGCACTTCCTCCAAACATCTGCGGCGTGAGAGTCTTCACTCGATAGGATTGGTCAATCTTATGAGCGGGGAACCAGTCAAACAGCTGAGCTTCCAAATTCTTAAAACCTATATCGAGCAACTCTGGCTTCGTGGTGCAATCAACGCGCCAGGGGTTCACCTGGACTACACGAAACAATACCGCTTGCACGAACACCTGCATCACTCCCAGATACAAGGTGCGCAGAGTATCAATCCTTAAAATGTCCCTGGCGTTGCCGAGCAAATTGCTGTCAAGAAGGGGGTTGCGTCGGAGGACGGGATCTGCCATCGCGCCGCCAACTGTGTGCCGCCGCCAAAACGTAAGATGCATGGGGAGTGGGGCGGTCCGAAGGCAAGCGATGTCCCTGAACTCTGGCGACGGTTCCAGCCTGTCTCCTTTCTGGATGATCCCGCCGAATGCACCCGCATCAAGAACAATGATCCCCGAGAGCCCCTTTTTAGACTTGGAATAAGAAGTTGCACGTATAATATCCATCCTCTCCATCTCCGTGGTTATTGTTACTTTTTGCTCACATCTAGTACATTCCTCATCGTAGCTGCGATGGTCATGCGTGCCCCATCCATGGCCATCGATAGTTACATCATCAAAATCGTACATTTCTGTCTTTGTGGCTTTGCAGAAAATGCATGGGTGAAACTTCGCCTGCCAAGATGGGAATCCCAAACTGTGGCAGAACTCTGCCCAATCCCCCTTTATCTGGCATAATGCGATTCGGACTGGAAGGTTGGGGGCATCAATTAATTTATTATGATAGTGCTCGCCAGCCTGCCAAGGATGCCCGTCCCATTTCACAGCAGGCCTCGTGGCCGCCATGCCCGCCTTGAAACTCCAATGTAAAAATTCAAATACAACATACACCGTGCACCACCCCTTGCACCCACAACGACACTTCAAACTATTTCTGATGAACGCCACTGGGTGCCTCCGTTTAGTTATCAGGCTATGGCAAAATATAACTAGGAACCCCTCTTGCTTGCCAATGCCCTGCTGCTTGGAGTATACAACGCCATCTAGATACAGTGCGACTGGGTGGCATGGCGCGTTATCTTCACGCGCAGCTCGCGCAGCTGGGTGCTGTTCGAACGACTGAGCCCATTCGGCACGACCCAGCACCTCTGGATCGTGTAACTTGTCGGCCAAACTGGGGTCTGCTGAATGTTCTGCTGCCAGCGCTTCGTGGGGGGGGACCATGAGCATGCTGCAAATTATCCGCTGCCGTCGTGACCACTGCGGCATATCCACGGGGACGCTGCTGACCTGCCGAACTAAGTGGAACTCGCGATCTAATTTCTTCTGGTAGTTCCCAGTATGGCGAGTCGGCTGGAGGCTATACTTCTGAAAAGGCCCAGAGGCCCCAGACGCATCCGCGTAAAAACAATACTCGCGTAATTCTTTGGCTGACATCCCCCCCTCCGCGTATGCCTGGAGCCAGATATCAACCAGCGCCTCTCCGGCCTCGTACTGCGTTTTCCGAGCCAAATCACATATCTCGCGGGTTGCCGCCGACCCAGAAGCTACATCCCATGCACCGTCGGGGACTGGCTCCCAAGACTCGTCTGAGTCCTCCTCCTCGCTTACATGGACATCCCACGAAGATTCTTGTCGCTTCTTCTTCGGTGGCACGTTGCAAAACAGCAAAAACCTCGAGGCCTAAACGAGTGCGTAAGCGGCGATGGCGATGGACGTCGACGCAGAAAGATGGGGGTCGCTGAACAGGGGGGTTGGGCTACAGGCTGAGACGGGGGAGGAGGGGAACTGCAAAATACAAACGCACGCACAATGCTAAATATGTTCGATCGCATCCCCGCTCCACCCCACTTGGATGAGATCGGCGCCTGCGGGGGGGGGGGGGGTCGGGGAGGGCAACTGGGGGCCAGGGTGCGTGAACCCCTCCTGGGGCAGGGGGGCGAGGAGCGGAAGGTGCGGGGGGGGGGGATCGATGGCGTCTGTCCCGCCGCGCTGCAGACTGCCGCTAGATGCTACTTAACATTGTGGCATGCCAGACGCCTCCTCCCCTATAGTCTTTCTATCGTTGTTTCCTCTCTCGCGGGCCCTTGTCTCGTTCCATATGTTTGGGCTCTTCGACCCGCCTCGCCATCTGCATTGCTCTTCGAGCCCCCCCGCCCCCCTGAAAAAGGCTGCAGTTCCCTCGGCAAGCATGGGCCCGCGCGCCATTTCACGCGCAGAGCAACGCGCTCAAAGTCAAATGTGCACATCAGTATATCTGCGCAGCTGCACTAGCAGCTGCCACGCCGAGGGCGAACTCGAGATAAGGATGATGCCCCGCCCACCTCACAAATCCCATGGGCAGAAGAAGCGTGGATAGTGAACACGGCCCAATTCAAATTGAATGCAAATACCCATGCAGCTGGCACGTCACGCAGATTGCCCAACGTTAGTGTGGTGCCCGGGCGGATGGCGCGAACATGCTGTCCGATCATCCCACCTCAGCCCTCGCACCGCTCATCGCTCTTCTTCTTCTTATTCTTATTATTCTTCTTCTTCTTCTTCTTATCCCACCTCAGCCCTCACGCCTCTCATCCCACCTCAGCCATCGCACCTCCCATCGCTCTTCTTCTCATCTGATCAGCCCTCGCGCCTCTCTTCCCGCTGCAGACCTCACACCTCTCTATCCGATAAATCTCATCAATCGTGCGCAATGGTGCGGGGTTTGCACGCATGCCTTCGCGCCTGCTGCAGCGACGCATGCCGCGCCTGAGCAGTGCCCCCTGCTCTCGCGACTGTCTCTGCCAGCTCGCTGGCCCCCCGATTGTCGATCCTTGGATCGCAGCGGGGCGCAGGGGGGATGGGCGGCAGCCGCGGCGATGCAGGGTCGAGGGGGGGGGGGCTGATCGAATTCCTGGGAGCTGAGACGCCGCGGAAAGTCTGGCCCCCAATCATTTAGGGCGCGTGTCGACGTTTATCGATCTTGACAAATCTTGACAGATCTTGACACATCTTGACACCTGTTTTGACCGGTTATTCGTGCGTCAACATTGACAGGATTGCCCAAAGCCCGGTAATTTGTGGGTCAAGATTGATGTGGGTGCCCTGGGGCCCGGTAAAATACGTGTCAAGATGCATGCCGTTGACAGATGTTGACAGATGTTGACAGGCTGTCAAGATCTGTCAACATCTGTCAATGTGCGTTTGTTTGGGCGTTCAAACCGGGAAGGGGGCCTGCAAATCGCCGAACACCCGGGCCCCCCGTCCTCATGAGCCGTGGCGGCGAAGATCTAGGAATCCACGAACTTGGAGCGGGTGAACTTCAGCGCGAACATGCAGCCCAGAACGCTCTCCACCTGCGGGGCCAAACGAACGGCAGCTCAAATGGGGGCGACGGGAAGCCATATATGCATATCTGTGCTATATATAATATCCAGATCGATGTATACATACTTACACACATACATGCCCACGATGGTGGACTCGGGGGAGGGAGAGAGATAGAGAGAGAGAGAGAGAGAGAGAGAGAGAGAGAGAGAGAGAGAGAGAGAGTGGGGGAACATAACAGAAATAAACTGAGATCGGCTGCTCGAGATCGGGGGCGCCGAGGCCCCCAGGGGCAGTGGCGCGGGGCGGGGGAAGGGCGTCCGCAATGACTTTGATCAGCCACCTGGCCGACGACGCCGTCGAGCCTACTCGGCACCTGGGCGACCATGGCCATGTAGTCACCGCCGTAGAGCTCCTGGACAGTGGGCGGGTCCATGCTCGTCCACATGCCGAGGAACTCGTCCTGGCGACCCCCCCCCCCCCGCCCACAATCATGCGTTCCGTATAGGGCCAACAATGCACGTATGCGTATGTATAAATGCGTGTACGAATATACTTTATATATTGCATACATGTATACCGTTTACATAGGGGCGTAGGTCTGATCAGACCCCCAGTCCCCAATGTCCTGGTCGACAGTGGTTTTCAGCAGCGTCAGCCTGTCGTTCAGCGTCTTGACCTCCCTGGAGTCTTTGAAGCTCTCCTTGGGGGGGGGGGATAGGGCTGATTAGGTTCCAGCGCCTCCATCTTCCCATCCTCCATCTCCTCATTCTCATCCTCATCCTCATCACCATCCTCATCCTCATCATCCTTCATCCTTATCCATCTCCTCATCCGCATCCTCATCCTCATGGGGCTGCTCCCAGCTTGGGCCCCGCGTCGCCCAAGCTGGCGACTTGTTGACCAGCTTGAGGATGCTCTCTGCCGCTGCTATCTGCTTCCTGTAGGCCTCAGCTGTCTTCTTCGCCGCCGTGAGCCAGACCTTCTCCTGCTTGGCAGCGTCGGAGTCGGCTGGCTTGGCCTCGCCCTTTGTCTTGCGGAAGCCTGCATTCTGCCCGCGGCGCTGCTGCTTCGTCGCGACCGCCTCGCTTGAAGTGGCGGCGGCCTTGGGCGGCGTATCCAAGACTGGTGCCGCTGCTGCTGGCTGCTTTGCTGCGGTCGCTGCTGCTGCTGCTGCTGTTGCTGCGGCTGCTGCTGGGGCTGCTGCCGCCGCTGCTGCCGCCGCTGCTGCCGTCGCGGGCAAGCGCGGCTTCCCCGACTTCGCGGCCCCGAGCTGCTGGGTCGCTGCTGGAGCTGCTGGGGCTGCTGCCGCCGCTGCTGCACTCGCGGGCAGCTGCTGCTCCGCCTTCTCGGCCCCGAGCTGCTGGAGCGCGGCTGTCGGCGGCGCAGCCTGTGCAGCGGTGGGGGGGGGGTGGGGGCGTCGGCGAGGTGGGCCCCCCCGCCCTTCCAATTCCCCGCGGGGGGGCACGGGGGGGGGCTTGCTGCAACCATTCGGGGGCCCCGAACACCCTATATGCGTTTTTGAACGTCTTCGCCATAAAACTGAGGGGCGGCGGGGGGCGCGTGCCGGACGGGGCGCAGCGCCCAACGCTCGCGAAAGATGCTCTCGCAACCCTCCTTCATGTAGAGGAACTCAGTGCGTCGCGAGAGGCAATTGTACTTGAACCTCGTGGAAATTATACTCTGCACAAGTACCCCATCTTCCCTGACAGAACGTGCTCCACAATAACCATCCAAGAAAATCAACCTAACCAGACACAACCATCAAAACCATCGGGACCATCCTCGAACATTAATTCCTGGGCACTGTGGGCCATCGAGAACTTCTGGTAATTCGATCCCCCCAGGAACCACCCCAGCTTGATAGCCGCTTCGCAATAAATAATCGCCCCCTCGACCGCGGCTGCAGATTTCCTGCCGCCCTCCTGCGCAGGGGTCGAGGCGACTCGAGCACATGTTCCAGAGGGGCCCGTGGCCCCTCAAGAACAGATGCCTGGGCCTTGACGGTGCATGCACAATCGCTGATACAGCTTAATATGATATCGCATCAGCGCCGCCCCCCTGCACTCCCCTGCGCCCTACCCAGACCTCCTGCGGTCTCAATTTAATTGAGCCGCCTAGATATGCATTGTTTTTTTTGTTTCAAATTAGTTTTAAAAATCAATATTTTTTGTGCAAAAAATCAAGACATCAACAAGTCGGGATTTGACGACTAAGTCGAAATCGGGACAAACCGCAACACCAGATTCGAATGTAGTTAATTAAGCTAGCAATTGACCGTCGTCCAGCAGTTGTTACGGGTGTGGACAGCGGAGGGACGCGCGGGCGGGCCATTTCATCTCCGAGTGCGCCGCGCGCCGTGCATAATGGCGTCCGCGCCATTATCCTGTGCGCCCGCAATAGGGCAGGGATTGCTGCGTTAGGAGTCAACTACTTAATCGATCCTCCACGCGGGGGTTATGTGTAAATCTCCGCGTCAAGGAGGGGATCGACCACTCGGTCGCTATATATACATATATATCTATATATATAGATATATATATATATATATATAGGGAGAAGGAACATGTGTACACAAATATAGTTATAGCAACACATATCGCCACCGAGCGGCGTGCACAGGGGATGGGAATGCTCGAAACGGTCCGTTATGTCTCGATCGCATGCGCAATGGTACTCAGCAGCACGGCGTGGCCCGCGCGAGTCCTGCTTAAAGCCAGGCAGCTCCAAGCTGCTGAAACATTAGGTTTCAACTAGTTGTTGAATATCCTAACGCTCAGGAACGGAGAGAGGATACATACATGTAATACTTTCGTATATCATGTGCACACATGCATGTATACCTACATGCATTGACACATATACTACACGTACACGCGTACATACATACACACATACAAACACATCCGCACATACATACATACATGCATGCATAAGTACATACATACATACATACATGCATACATGCATGCATACATACATACATATACACACATACATACATACATGCATGCATGCATGCATGCATGCATTCATACATACATACATGTATACATGCATACATGCCTACATACATGCATGCCTACTGTACGTGGCAATGGAGCGCCATTTCAACCGCATCTAGCTAGTCGTCGTAGATCACTGTACACTCATGCACGTCCACTCTGAGAGCCGCGCGTGAGCGAGAGGAGGCGTGAGCATGCAGAGGGGATATTTCCAACGATCGCGACGCACATCGGCTCGCGGCCGATGGCGGGGCGGAGCGCGCCCCGACGGAGGTGCCACCGGCGGAGGCGGATGAGGGGAGGGGGGCTCGGGATATCGATGAGAATCGTATCCAATAAGAATTGGCGAGAATCAATTATCTTGATAATTAAGAGTGAATCTGTGAAAAATATCGGATGAGATCTTTCTTCACTAAGCCAAACGGCTACAGTACGTAGCAAAGCAGCAGGCAGTCAAGCAAGAGCTTAGCCTGGAAGCCTAGCTTTGGGACGTTAGTCCAGGGGCTCCCAAGAGGCTCTTTACAGGGACCCGCTCGAAACCTATCATACATCAGAATTCTAACTCTCGTCATACCCTCTTGGTTTCGAGAGCATTAAACTTAATCAATAACAAAAAACTGGTCCTAAGAGTCGATATCCTGAATTTGACAGGCGTGCTTATAATCACATACGCGTGCATTCGCATGCGTGAAGCCTGAGTAGTCTTCACATCGCATAAATATTGAATTATAGTACAAAAAACCATATGCACATTCTCCGTCGTAGTGTAAAATATTGTGCAGATATCCAAATATAACTGACCGTGGTACCTCCTGAAGGGAATGTCCAACACCCTTCTGTGAAATAAAAGAAATATCAGTAGTAAAACTCGTCAATCCGTATTGGCTCCAAACCCTTGTCGTACTCGAACTTTGTCTGTGAGCATGTAGTATCCACTCGGTATCAGTCGATATAGTTCCTTGCTGTCTTGGCCAGCGAC
>CAUYUJ010013836.1:424487-438240 GCA_963575745.1 Prorocentrum cordatum | reverse complement strand
CGCGTCCACGAAGGCGCGCGGGGACCAGCGGTCCACGCGGACTGGCGCTGGCGCGGCGCCGCCGACGTGCTCCGCGGGCGGCGGCACCCCGCGCGCGCAGGCGGTCGCCAGGGCGCGCAGCTCCTCGCGAAGGGGGCGTGAAACCCAAGCCGACTGCCCCCCGCCCCCCGCCCCCCCCAATCCACGCGCCAATCGTATTCCCTCCCCTGCGGAGGGAAGAAAGCCAAAGTCAACAAGGCGCCGTGCTGGAGCTAAGCTATCGACGAGATTTCCCCCACCCCGAGCAATGCACGACCAGCGGCTCGCCCTCGCCCTCCGCCCCCAGGAGCGCGGCGCGCGCGGCGGGGCAGTGGGGGAGGCACTGCAGGGGCGCGTTCAGGTAGCAGGTGTTGTATAGGTTCGAGAGGCCCGGGTATGGGCGCTGGCCGCCGCGAGGCCGATGCAGGGCAGGCTGCCTCCAACGGTCCTCGTCGTGGACGTCGTTCCCCTTTCACCACTCCTCATGCTGCATCAGCAGCGCCTGCTCTGCGCGCGCAGCGCGACGGTCATCCTGCTGCGCTGCCTCCGACTGCGCCACCAGCGCCTCGATGCGCATATTCAAGCCCCGAGCGGCGGGCGTCAACCGAGTGGACCGCCTCACCCTGCCCCACCGTCGCGCAAGGTCATTCTCTTCTGGCCCAACTCTCGTGCGAAGCGGCATGCGGCCGTGCTGCTGGTGAAAGGCCAACACGTCGTGGAAGGCACTGGCAGCTCGATCCTGGCGGCCCCCCGCTGTCCGGGGAGTTGGCCGTCGGCTGCGCGCTGACCCGGGGGCCCCATCGGCCGCGCGCGCCCGAGGAGGGGGCACCCGGCGTCTGAAGGGGCGCCTTCGAGGGGGCCCCTGGCGTCTCGGGCAAGTGCGGCGACGCCGCGCGCTCCCCCGTCATCCTTCGCCGAGGTTGGCCCTCCCGCTGGCGCTGCGGTGTCTGTGGGCCGCCCTCCAGGACCTGCGCGGCCTCCTGTCAGGCGATGGAGCTCCGCGTGCCGATCTGGGGCGCGCTCGATCCGCCTCCGGTCCGCCGCGGCCGCGTGCTCGGTGTCCCGCAGGGGCCTATGCAAATATGATCCTTTGCTCGATATCAAGCGGACTTGGAACTTCGGGCCGGCGGCGCGTGTCTTCTGGACTACTCCGACCCTGCATTGGGCCCCGCTCCCCTTCGGGGGCATCTGCGCGGCGCCCCCGCAGCGCGCCGCCGGGGCCCCGCTGCCAGGAATCCCCCCGACTCGCGCCCGTCGTCCTGGGCGGGGTATCCGGGCGACAAGCGGGGGTTGTCCGCGGCGGGTTGCGCCCGGCGCGCGCCCGCGGGCCAACGGCGCCAGCTCGAGCCGCAATGGCATTGCGCGCGGGCAGGACGGGGGAGAACGAACGCAGCTCGAAGGGCGCAGTGGCGGAGTGGCGGACGGAGGCCCAAGTACCCCATTATGGGTTCCAATGTACCCCAAGATGGCCCACGGGAGCAAGACACCGCTTCGGTTGGCCCCAGGTGTCGGACGGCCTCAAGGACGCCCAAGATGCCTCAACCAGCAATCCGATGCACCCAAAGATGGCCCCGGCGAGCAAGATGCCGCTGGTCCCGCATAAGCCCCATGAAACCTGCGTGACCGAATTTGCGTTTCGGAGCTCAGGGCTATAAACAATGGGTCTGGCCCCAGGTGTCGGGTGGCCTCAAGGACGCCCAAGACGCCCCAAAAAACACTCCAACGTAACCCAACGGCGAGCAAGATCCCGCCGGTCTCGCATAAGCCCCATGAAACCTGCGCGACCGAACTTGCGTTTCGGAGCTCAGGGCTATAAACAATGGGTCTGGCCCCAGGTGTCGGGCGGTCTCAAGGACGCCCAAGGCGCCCAAAAAAGGATTCCAATGTAACCCAAGATGGCCCGGCGAGCAAGATGGCGCTGGTCCCGCATAAGCCCCATGAAACCTGCGTGACCGAAGTTGCGTTTCGGAGCTCAGGGCTATAAACAATGGGTCTGGCCCCAGGTGTCGGGCGGCCTCAAGGACGCCCAAGACGCCCCCAAAAGGACTCCAATGTATCCCAAGATGGCCCTGGCGAGCAAGATGCCGCTGGTCCGGCATAAGCCCCATGAAACCTGCGTGACCGAATTTGCGCTTCGGAGCTCAAGGCTATAAACAATGGGTGTGGCAGCAGGTGTCGGGCGGCCTCAAGGACGCCCAAGACGCCTAAAAAAGGACTCCAATGTAACCCAAGATGGCCCCGGCGAGCAAGATGCCACTGGCCCCGCATAAGCCCATGGAACCTGCATGACCGAAGTTGCGTTTCGGAGCTCAGTGCTATAAATAACGAGTCTGGCACCAGGTGTCGGGCGGCCTCAAGGACGCCCAAGACGCCCAAAAAAAGACTCCAATGTAACCCAAGATGGCCCCGGCGAGCAAGATGCCGCTGGTCCCGCATAAGCCCCATGAAACCTGCGTGACCGAATTTGCGCTTCGGAGCTCAAGCTATAAACAATGGGTCTGGCCCCAGGTGTCGGGCGGCCTCAAGGACGCCCAAGACGCCCAAAAAAGGACTCCAATGTAATTCAAGATTGCCCCGGCGAGCAAGATGCCGCTGGTCCCGCATAAGCCCCATGAAACCTGCGTGACCGAATTTGCGTTTCGGAACTCAGGGCTAGAAACAATAAGTCTGGCCCCAGGTGTCGGGCGGCTTCAGGGACGCCCAAGACGACACCCAAAAAATCCAATGTATCCCAAGATGGCCCCGGCGAGCAGGATGCCGGTGGTCCCGCATAAGCCCCATGGAACCTGCGTGACCGAATTTGCGTTTCGGAGCTCAGGGCTATAAACAATGGGTCTGGCCCCAGGTGTCGGCGGCCTCAAGGACGCCCAAGACGCCCACAAAAGTACTCCAATGCAACCCAAGATGGCCCCGGCGAGCAGGATGCCGCTGGCCCCGCATAGGCCCAATGAAACCTGCGTGACCGTTTCGGAGCTCAGGGCTATAAACAATGGGTCTGGCCCCAGGTGTCGGGCGGCCTCAAGGACGCCCAAGACGCCCAAAAAAGGACTCCAATGCAACCCAAAATGGCCTCAGGACCGCCCAAGAGACCTCCAAGACGGTCCAAGAGACCTCCAAGGGAGCCTCCAGCAATGCCCAAAGAAGCCCAAATCATAGATTCACATAAACTGTTGAACCATTTACACACTCTCGCCTTTGATGTCGCTGACCGTGGGCGCCTTGTGTATTGTGCCGCTGCTATAAAAAAGCGGCATGTTTGGTGATACTTCGGTGTGCGTCACTGGGCTGCGCCCGAAGCATATTTCCGAAAAACTGCAACTTGTGATTTTCATGCCGACGTCTTCTCTGCGTTTTCCTTGATCTGGCGCGCCTAACGCCAAAGGCCATACCATACCTCCTGTTTTTCGGGCCGGGCTAAAACACGGGAAGTAACACCAGCTGCGGCCGGCGCGAAAGACCCAAGAAAACGCAGAGACGTTTGCATGAACATTCGAACGCTTCGCTTTCGGAAAAATGAGCCTTGGGACCAGCCCGAAAGCCCTCCGCCCTCCTGCCCAACGAGCCCAAGAAAACCATTTCAAAATGTTGCGATGGTCCTCTCCCTCTACGCAATCGAAAAAAACCCTTACGAACTTCCATCAACTCCCGTACAATATTCCCACCGGCCAACGTGCGACCGTCCCAAAACGCGGGCGCAAAGCGGGCGCTCCAACGAGGGCAAAACACCATGTCAAAAATTTCGCGATGGTCCTGTCCTTCTACGCCACCGACCTACGTGCGACCGTCCGAAAGCGTCTGCGCAAGGCAAACGTCCCAACGAGCCCCAGAAAACCATTTCAAAATTTTGCGATGGCCTTGTCCTTCTACGCACCCGAAAAACTCACCATGAACTTCCATCCGCTCCAGCGGGCCCAAGCCAGCCCCAAGATGGCCCAAGATGGTCTCAGGACCGCCCAAGAGGCCTCCTTGGTCCTCCTTCCTCCTCCTCCTGCTCCTCCTCCTCCTGCTCCTCCTCCTCCTCCTCCTCCTATCTTCCTCCTCCTCCGCCTCCTCCTCCTCCTTCCTCCTCCTCCTCCTCCTCCTCCTTCCTCTCCTCCTCCTCCCTCCTCTCCTCCTCCTCCTCCTCCTCTCCTCCTCCTCCTCCTCCTCCTCCTCCTCCTCCCTCCCGATGGGACCACGAAACGTGTGAGGGGTGTGCCAAAATGGGGCGGCGGCGCCATGCGAGTTGCGCCACTTGGACCTGAGATGGAGCTCCCTGTGGGGCCACGGAACGTGTGAGGGGTGTGCCAAAATGGGGCGGCGGCGCCATGCGCACTGCGCCACGGGGACCTTAGGTGGAGCTCCCTATGGGGCCACGAAACGTGTGAGGGGTGTGCCGAAATGGAGCGGCGCCGCCTATGGGGCCACGAAACGTGTGAGGGGTGTGCCGAAATTGGGGGTGGAACCGCATGCGAGCGCAGCCACTGGGGCCTTCGGTGGAGCTCCCTATGGGGCCACGAAACGTGTGAGGGGTGTGCCAGAATGAGGGGTGGAACCGCATGCGAGCGCAGCCACTGGGGCCTTCGGTGGAGCTCCCTATGGGGCCACGAAACGTGTGAGGGGTGTGCCAGAATTGGGGGTGGAACCGCATGCGGGCGCAGCCACTGGGGCCTTCGGTGGAGCTCCCTATGGAGCCACGAAGCGTGTGAGGGGTGTGCCGACGCAAAGCTCCCTATGTGTGAGGGGTGTGCCAGAATGGGGTGGGTGGAACCGCATGCGGGCGCAGCCACTGGGGCCTTCGGTGGAGCTCCCTATGGAGCCACGAAACGTGTGAGGGGTGTGCCGAAATGGGGTGGAACCGCATGCGAGCGCAGCCACTGGGGCCTTCGGTGGAGCTCCCTATGGAGCCACGAAACGTGTGAGGGGTGTGCCGAAATGGGTGGTGGAACCGCATGCGAGCGCAGCCACTGGGGCCTTCGGTGGAGCTCCCTGTGGGGCCACGAAACGTGTGAGGGGTGTGCCGAAATGGGGGTGGGTGGCATGCGAGCGCAGACCTGGGGCCTTCGGTGGATGCGAGCGCAGCATGCACTGGGGCGTTCGGTGGAGCTCCCTATGGGGCCACGAAACGTGTGAGGGGTGTGCCGAAATGGGGGTGGAACCGCATGCGAGCGCAGCCACTGGGGCCTTCGGTGGAGCTCCCTATGGGGCCACGAAACGTGTGAGGGGTGTGCCGAAAAGGGGGGTGGAACCGCATGCGAGCGCAGCCACTGGGGCCTTCGGTGGAGCTCCTATGGGGCCACGAACGTGTGAGGGGTGTGCCGAAATGGGGGGGTGGGGGTGAACCGCATGCGAGCGCAGCCACTGGGGCGTTCGGTGGAGCTCCCTATGGGGCCACGAAACGAGTGAGGGGTGTGCGAGAATGGGGGTGGAACCGCATGCGAGCGCAGCCACTGGGGCCTTCGGTGGAGCTCCCTATGGGGCCACGAAACGTGTGAGGGGTGTGCCGAAATGGGGGGTGGAACCGCATGCGAGCGCAGCCACTGGGGCCTTCGGTGGAGCTCCCTGTGGGGCCACGAAACGTGTGAGGGGTGTGCCGAAAACGGTGAGGGGTGTGCCGAAAGGGGGGTGGAACCGCATGCGAGCGCAGCCACTGGGGCCTTCGGTGGAGCTCCCTTTGGGGCCACGAAACGTGTGAGGGGTGTGCCGAAGTGGGTGCAGGGGACGCATGCTAATGATGATGATGATGATGATGATGATGATGATGATGATGATGATGATGATGATGATGATGATGATGATGATGATGATGATGATGATGATGATGATGATGATGATGATGATGATGGTGATGATGATGATGTGATGATGATGGTGATGGTGATGATGGTGATGATGATGATGATGATGATTATGATTATGATGATGATGATGATGATGATGATGATGATGATGATGATGATGATGATGATGATGATGATGATGATGATGCTGATGATGATGATGCTGATGATGATGATGATGAGGAGGAGGAGGATGACAACGATGATGATGGTGATCACGGCGATGATGATGGCGATGATGGTGATGGTGACGATGATGACGATGGTGACGACGACGATGATGACGATGACGATGACGACGATGATGGTGATGATGATGACGATGATGATGATGATGATGCTGATGATGACGGGAGGAGGGAGGAGGGGGGAGGAGGAGGAGGAGGAGGAGAGGAGAGGAGGACGCGGGGCACCGTCTCTTCAAAACGAGGACCCAACACCACAGGATGGTTGGTAAAAAACAAGTCGTCTGGAAGCCCACTCCCCAGAAAAGTGACAGGCCCTGCCAGTATCCCGGGCTCTGTGCCTTGCGTTGGCCTCGTGCCAGGTTTCAGGCCACAGCCCTGCTGCTGCCAGAGCTTGCCGAGGGCAAGCTCACCGACCAGGGAGAGGTGCACGGACACCGCCTTGGTCGACGCCGTCATCAATTCCGAGTGGGTCCCAAAGAATATTCACTTTTCGGGACATCCAAAAACTGCTCGGGGACTGGGTGCCCTTGTGTTCCCTCCTCCCCTCACGGCGCTTGACGAGGCTGCGAGGTGTTCTTGGTTAGGGTCGCTGTCGCCTGAGGAAGGCGACGGCCCCGCTTTTCGGTGGCCTCACGAAGGGCCTCTAGCGTCCCGCTGGCTTGCCAATACGACGAAATACTCCACCAGCCTCCTCACGTGACACCGCCGCGGTGCCCTCTTCAGCAGACCAGGACCAGGACCAGGAGACGTCGATTGCCTCCAGCAGTCTTCGGGGAGAGGCGGTTTCGGCGTTGTGCTCGAGAGCTGTAGTGGACCCGAGCCTGACCGCCCTCCCTGAGCGTGGCGTAAATGGTAAAGAAGCGGCATCGCCTGAGGGGGGGGCGCCGTGGATTTCTGCTGCCCAAGGCCAATGGGTTTGAGGCAACCGCTGCAGGCAATGAGTCTCCCAGGTGCGACAGTGTGCATGATTCACCGCCTTCTGACGTCATGCAAGCAGGTCTCGTCCCCCTCCGAAAGGGGCGGCCCTTGGGGGACGCTGCAGGCAGTGCCGAGGCTGCCAGGCGCAGTGCATTGTTTGTGTGTTTGAGCCCAGGGGCCTGAAGAGGCCCGCAGTGCAAGTGGCACTGCTGCGGACTCCTCGTCAGGGCTTGACATGTCACTATTCCTGTGCTGTGTGCGAGGTTGTAAACCTTGAGATCGAGGCAGCAGCAGGTGCTCGAGGCAGGCAGGAGGCACTACCAGGGACTTGCCAGGCAAGGTTGGCATGTGTGGCTTACTGAGAAGTTCTGTCAGGATGCCCGCAACGCTCACTCCTCCGTCAAGGATCCGATGGTGTGGAGCCCCTGCACGACGCTCCAGGCGGAGGGGCAGCTGATTTCAGACCCCAAAAACCTGGTGGATGCTGAAGTAAAGATCCTCTCTAACCTCTGGCAGGTGAGGCAGACCCCTACGCTTCGAATCCGTATTTCGGAAGCCCTCCTTGACCTTTCCATTGAAGAAGTTGAGCAGGAAGTACCCTTCTAGGAGCGCGACCTGCTGCGATGGCTTTCACTTCAGGCAGTACCAACAAATCAGCGATGCGAGTCTCAAGGTCCTGTGTAGTATCTACTCCGATGGAAAAGTCTGGAGTTCTACCTACTCTGAGTTCTGAGGTCCTGGTGGCCCTCTTGGCGAAAGGAAAAAGGGTGCGACTGGCCCATCGAGATTTTCCCTTCGATTTCCCGCCTCTGGGGGCGGATCAGGCGT
This sequence comes from Prorocentrum cordatum, assembly GCA_963575745.1. NCBI lineage: Eukaryota > Dinophyceae > Prorocentrales > Prorocentraceae > Prorocentrum > Prorocentrum cordatum. The sequence goes on along the minus strand of CAUYUJ010013836.1, from coordinate 430,469 downwards.
CCGCTGGCGGAGGCATGGGAAGTGAAACACTTCAGGGGCCATTGGGATGCGGGTGAGCACCGAGGAACTTTAGATTGCGCGTGGCGTCAAGGCTTCCGCTCCGAGGCGGGGATCAGGAAGGGATCGGTCTCCGCCTCGGTCCTGTGGGACATGTATAAGCACTATGAGCTGCTGGACTTAGACGCCATGGAGGTGAGGGGCTCCAAGCTTGGCTTCCCCTTGGCCCTTGGGGGTCCTGAACGTGTGTCTGGCCCCGTACACATCCTCCAGGTTTGTGTGTGTGTGTCTCTCGGGCATCGTTGTGGGTGGGGCCCATTCTGGCCACCACCAAGATCATCGCGGGCTGCAACATGGCCGCCACGTTGCTCCGTGTTTGCGCGTTGGAGCCCTTTGACAATGCTCCCAGACCCGTGAGCATGCCACGATCGAACGCACGTCCAATGAACTGCGGTCCTTCGATATCTATATCGACGGCACGTGTTGTTCGGCAACAGTTCATCGTCCGATGTGTACGACACAATCCTCAGTATGGCCTCCCTCTTCGTCCTCCTCCTCCTCCTCCTCCTCCTCCTCCCCTTCCTTCTTCTCCTCCGCATCATCAGAACCAGCTTCATCATCATCGTCATCCTCATCATCATCATCATCAGCAGCAGCAGCATCATCAGCATCATCAGCAGCATCATCAACTGCATCATCAGCATCATCATCAGCATCAGCAGTATCATCATAATCATCATCATCAGCATCACCAGCAGCAGCAACAGCATCATCGTCATCATAATCAGCAGCATTATCACCACCATCATCATCAGCATCGTCATCAGCATCATCATCAGCAGCGACATACTCATCAGAATCAGCATCATAATCACCACCATCACCATCATCAGCATCAGCATCAGCATCATAATCAGCAGCATCATCATCATCATCATCATCAGCAGCAGCAGCATAAGCATCAGCATCGTCAGCAGCATCATCGTCATCAGCATCATCATCATCATCATCCTTATCATCATCATCATCATCGCCATCATCATCAGCAGCATCATCGTCATCAGCAGAATCATCATCAACATAATCATCATCATAATCATCATTAGCATCATCATCAGCATCAGCATCATCATCACCACCACCATCAGCATCATCATCAGCATCATCATCAGAATCATCAGCATCATCATCAGCATCATCAGCAGCGTCATCATCAGCATCATCAGAATCATCATCACCATCATCATCAGCATCAGCATCATCATCATCATCATCAGCAGCATCATCATCATCGCGGCGATTCGCCAGATTCTTGGGGGCTTCACAGCTCAGGAGAACGTGGCCCTGGTTTGCTCGTGTCAGATCCTTGGCAACGGGCTTGATGCCGACCTTGGAGGCTACGGCGAGCTTCAGGACGCGGCAGTCAAACTTGGCTGTGACGACACCGCGGGGACCGCGTTCAGGCTAGGCAAGGGAAGGATGAAGAAGAGGGACCAGAGAAAGAAAGCGATGAGGAGTAAAGTCAAGGGTCTACAATGTATCCGGAAGCACTCCCTGGAGGAAAGCTGTCCGTGTTTTCAACTCGGGACGGGTGACTGGGAAGATTCTTGGCGGTGAAATGAACGGCCTTGTGGGCGAAAAGTTTCGAGGCCAATGAGTGCCATGCTCCTCAGCCTCAAGAAATTGGGCTGGAGCATGAGTAACCGTGTCCTTTTCACCGCCGACGTTGGCAGAGAGACTTCGGGCGCCCAACACTCTCCAGCCATGATCAAAGTATGCTTGAGGCAGGCGGTCCTATGTCAGCTAGAAGCGGCCTACTCCAAGCTGGTACATGGGGTCCGTTTTGCGGAGTCCGAGCTCCTGGCCTGTGCCGTCAGCTCAGCTGCCCTTCTGCCTGCAGGCGATCTGGCGACCGATCGGGCAAACTCTGTTTCGATGTTGTCATGGCTGGCCTAAGCTTGAAAAAGCTCACGGCCTGGGAGAAGGGGCGTGTTCGGGCCTCAGTGAGCAACGCGATCCGGACCAACGCCAGAGCTTGTAGATACGGCTACCAGCTGAGTTGTCTGTGCCCTCTGTGCAAAGCTAAGGTCGAGCGCATGTTTTGCAGGCTGTGGGAGTGCGAGGCCTGCCAGGACGAGAGGCTTGATTCGGTAGGTGCAAAGATGATTGAATGGGCTGAGCAGGCGAGTGCAGAAAGTTCAGCAGAGCTTATCCAGTTTCTCACCGTCGCCTTCGAACATCCTGGGGATGTGGTCCCTTCCCCTGTGGCTCAGCATGGTATGGATGGCGTTCAGGTTGAACCGTTCCCAGAAGGCTTGACGGCTTCTGATCTGGAGTTTCCTGGGCCCAAGCAGGTCAGATTCGAAGGCAGTGCGTTCCTAGATGGAAGCTGCTTCGCTTCCAGTGTTAAGGAGCTCTCGAGCGCTGGGTGGGGTTTTGTTGTGGTCTCCGACCTAAGGCATGCTCTTGCGATGGTTTACGGATCCGTGTGGGCCAACTTGCCCCAGACGGCACAGTCGGGGGAGATCTCCTGCCTCGCGGCTCAGGGTTTCAACCTCGACGGATCGGCCACTCTCTACTCCGACTGTGCCTCTGCGGTTTCCTCAGGATCCAAGGGTCCCAAAGAACGGCTCAGTGGGCACAGGACCCACGCGGGGTACATCTCGCAGGCCTTTTTCTGGAGCTGGGGCTGAGCTCGAGTGCCTAGTCAAAGTTGCTGCGCACAGAGACTCTCTGGAGGAGGACATCTCTGCGCAAGAATGATGGAGGCGTAAGTGCAACGATGTGGCGGACCGCGCTGCGAAGGCAGGAGCGACGATCCACCCGAAGGGTTCCCCCGACGTCCTCCAACAAGTGGATCGCTCGATCCCTATTTTGCCAGAGCCGTCGTCAAATCGAGAGCCAAGTTGCTCCCGAGATGGTCCAAGCTCGACGTTACAGATATTGCATTCATCAGGCCTGCCAAGGAGGATGAGGTGTCTGAGATCGAGGCCCACCAGTGGGCTTGGATCGGCGAGTTTCGGCCGTGCGGTGTTTGTCTTTGGGACCGTCGCGGGGGGTCCCGTACTGGGCCTGGCCGCTGGGTGGCCCCTCCCCGGCTGTGCCCCGAAACCCAGGAGAGTAACGGCCACCAGTGTGCAGTCGTCGATTGCAGTGACGGCTCGTTCCGCTGCATCTGCCGTCGATGTGTTTGTTACGGCTCGGGTGGCCGCACCGTGAAGATGAGTCAGCTTTTCCTGCCTGCCCTGCCTGCGCAGGCCACACAGCCTGGAAAGATTTCTCCCAGACAAGGCACCCACAGCAGAACAAAAGGGAGAATGATGGCAAGTTCCGTCTCCTCTCCCTGGACGTTGTAAGAAAGGCTTGGGAGAGTTGCTCCCTTGAAGAGGGGGTCGAGCAGGCGCCGATTGTTTGTTTTGCTTATTTAGCCTTCTCAAAAAAAAACAAATGGAAGCTGCGAGCATGATAAAAACCTACGTGATCTGACTCTCTCCTCCTGCTCATCCCTTTCCATCCGTGCCCAACCAAAGTATCCCACGTCCCTCCCTACTCATCCTCCCTTCTCCATCCAACATACTTCATCCGCCCTTACCACTCATCCCGCAGTGCGCTTGCCGTCTTCCATCGTCTCCATTACATTCAAAAGCATTGCTACGGTTGTCATTCGGGGCGCTTTACAACGAAGACAACAGCTCGGAGCTGAGACCAGCGATAGCAACAATGACACACAAGCGTTCCGTGCAAAGATGAAATCAGAGGCGGGATGATTGACGAACACCCTCCATGGTGACAGCTGCGGCAGGAGATGACTGTGCCCCAGAAATACACTCTTTGATGTTTGGGCGCATTGCCATGGATCCCGAAAACCTGGGAACCCTGGAGTCCGAGCCAAGAACTGGAGCCAGAAACTACAAGAAAAGTTCAAGCGATGTCCAGACAGGTCTTTTTGAATACTTTTCCAACGTGGATTCGGTAGATTTGGACAGCTGGAAAGGGTCTTCCCTAGCGCAAACGGCGCGGAAAATCTACTGCCAACTGCCATGCCGTGCGCGTGCCACAACACAGGGTGACAGAGCACTTCTTGGCACCTGTTCGAAAATTAAAACAATGCCGGAATCTTCGGCCGACCGAGCTGGAGAAGTACTTTAGTACTCGGCCGACCGACCCTGCGCAAGAGCGGACGAGCAAGGTACTCGACCGAGCGAGCTGGACAAACGCATTCTGTGGAGCACAAGAAATATCACGGCGGCCATCGCGTCAGACCTGGCGGCCACCCCAAAGCACGTGAGCCGAGACCCTATTGTGACTGCCCACCCCGATAGGCCGCGATGCCCATCTAGTTCTTCTGGGTCTGGCTTTCCGGATCGTCGCTCTTCTTCGCCTCGGCGTCCACCAACGAGAAGCACCTCTCCGCGAACCAATACAGGTACACCGGCGCTGCCAGAGCCCCACCGAGGAATGGGGCAATGAGAAAGACCCACAAATCCTCTCGTGCCTCATCCTGGTCTGCGAAGATTGCGGGCCCGACGGAGCGAGCCGGGTTGATCCCACAGCCGGTGGCCGGCACGGCGATGACAGGGCTGAGAGATCTAAGGTCCAGCGCGACGAGAAGGCAGAATTACACACCAAATCAACTGGTGGCATCCGTAGGAGTGGCACGAAGTGCCAAGACGTCAGACGGTGCCCAGACCATCACCCGGATGTAATCGGAGCGAGCTGGGTCCGCCCACGTGACTCCATGTCAAGTCGCACACGTGCAGGTGGGCTCCGAGACGGCAATCACATTTTATCAGCACCCCGCGTCTTCTCTTTCTCCTTGCGAGTGGGGGGCGGCGCGGAGGCCTGGCCAAGCAGGCCCACGGCGCCGTGGCGGCTGAGGGTGGGGGCAGAAAGCCCGACAGGCCCTGACCCGTCGCCGTCGGGCCCAGCGGGTGCGACGGCCCCGGGTCGCCATCGAAGCACACCGCGTAAAATAATCCTGGCGCGACCCCCAGCTGGGGGAAAGCTTCCTATTGCATAGTTGCTTGGCGTTGCTTGGCGTTGCATTGTATTGCTTGGCGTTGTTTGGAATTGATCATCATTAATTGGCATCAGTTGGTGTTGCTTGACGTTGCTGGACATTGCTTGGCATTGCTTGGCGTGGCTTGGCATTGCTTGGCATTGCCTGGCATGTTGCTAAATTGTACTTGGCGTTACGTGGCGTTGCTGCGCAGACCTTGGCAGTGCTCGGCTTGGCGACCCAGGAGAAGGACACTTGAGGAAACAAACTCGCCTCCCAGGGCGATGCCAACTGCTAAACTCAGGTTATTTCTGTGTGCTCCTGGGAGGTCCAACGGACTGGTGTCCTACGATGATCCGAATGGGACCTCGCCCTCCCGGGCGATGCCACCTGTGCAACTGTCACCACTTGCGTGGGCGCCTGGGAGGTCCAGCGGAGCGGTGTCCTTCGCAGATCCCAAATGGGAGCTCGCCCCCCTGGGCGCTTCGAACTGCACAACTGTGGTCACGTTCGTAGGCTCAAAAGGGGACCAGCGGGGTCGTGTCGCACGCAGATCCAGACGACCCTCTCCTCCCTAGGCAGCTCTGCCGCCAATTTCGTGAGCTCCTGGGAGGTCCAGCGAAGAGAGGTCCCACGCAAATTCCCACGGTACCTCGCCTCCAACCTGGACGCCGCAGACTGCGCGACCGTCGCTACTTGTCGTGGGCTGCCAGGAGGTCCAGCAGAGTGCGGTGCTGAACTGACGGCCCAAACTACCCTCCGCGGGCGCTGCCAGCAGCGCAAGTGCGAACTCCCCCGCGAACTCCTGGGAGGTCCAGTGGAGCGACGTCTTAGACCTGCTGTGAACGATCACGACCATTCGTCGACGCCTGTTAGAACATTTTCGGGGCGCCCAATGAATAGGTCACGGCATGCTCGCACTAAGGGCAAAGCACCCTTTCAAGGGCTCTGTCGACTTGGATAGGGTCTCATAATGTTGTGCTGTG